>JARFOD010076430.1:0-20691 GCA_031763545.1 Mopalia muscosa
CCACCCCCAAGCTACAATTAGGACATAAACACACACACTGGACACCAATACATAGAGCTGCCAAACAAGAGAAGCCATGTACATCACTGGGTATTTGCCAACAGCACAGGCTCTAAATAAAACAATGAGAAATTTCTCCAAACTTTCTCCTTTACAAAAATAAAACAACACAATTCATTGTGTATACCATGGGAATTTTAAAATTTGTCTTTCAGAGATGAGGGCTCCCCCATCCGTGGCTCAGTGAGCTTCAGTGGTTAGTGTTTCCCCTCCATTTGTGACTAATGACCACAAGATAGTTACGTGAGTTGACTCAAGTGTTTTTCCTGCTCGATCGATTATACACGGCACATTAGGTAAAGTAGAATTAACATCTATGGCCGATACCGTATACATTTAAATCTTGTGTTAATAGCTCTTGAATAAATGTCCTTCAGGCATCAATAAGTAAGTGACACTATTTTGTCAGTCACAAACACATTGAAATACTGATAATAACATAGTATTATCCACTAGCACACTAGGGACAACTAGAACTGTTCTGCGAAAATGTGTTAAATAGTGTGTCGCTGCTCCTTTTAAATGGACAGCTATAATAGAACATAAACTGAATAAGAATAATATCAGACAATGTTGGCCGTATGTAACGATGTGAAATGGCAACAACTCTGGAAAAAAAGGATCGACATAGCCTCATAATTACATTTTGCACAACTTCACCCTATGTGTAACATAGAGTTTTAACTAACATAGAATACAAGCTGAAGAAAAAGAAGGCCAGACAAATGTGGCACTATGTAACAACACTATAGGCTTGTTAAAGGGCAATAACTCTGGGGGAAAAATGATCGACGAAGCCTCATCATTTCATCTAGCACAACTTCACCCCATGTGTAACATGCACACAAGTGTTCACTAGCATAGAATACAAACTGAAGAAGAATAAGGCAGGACAATATTAGCCCTATGTAACAACATTATAGGCTAGTTAAAGGGCAACAACTCAGGGAAAAATGATCGACGAGACTTCATAATCACATTTTGCACAACTTCACCATCTGGGTAACATGCGAACAAATTTTTACTGACAAAGGGTAAAAACTGTAGCAGGAGAAGGCCGGACAAAATTGTGTCTACGGACGGACAAGCTGATTCCAGTAATCACCCCCCACAACTTCGTTCCAGGGGGTATAATAATGAGGAAGACTACCTGTGCAGTAGGTATTGCTCTTAAAAAGAATCTTGAGAGCAAAAAAAAACCAAACAAAATTAAGCGTATTTCGCTTCTATGATGGCGGTGTATTCCAATAATAATGGACACTTAGCACAACCAAAATGTGAAGCATTTCAATAATGATGGAAAGTTAAGTTTCCTCTAGTGCCTCAACTTTTCCTCAAGTAAAGACAGCATTGACACTTTTCAAACAAACTGCCCTTAGCCAGATTGATTGGTGTTTGTCACCGTGCCTAAGGGTATTTCACTCGTGATATCCTGGTGTATTTGAGAAATCCTTAACAATAGCACAACCATAAAATGTAGAGTGTTTTGATAATGTTTGAAGGTTAATCTTCGATCAGTCCTAAGTAGAAGAGTATTGTTACACTCAAAACAAACTACCAATAGCCATAGGCTTTAATTCAATGTTCAAGGGTTCTTTAATAGAAAATAGCTATATTATGACAACTTAAAAATCTTAAAGTTAAGTGTTACGAAAAAAGTGAGGAAAAGTGTTTTAAAGTCAGATAGGCATAAGTTTTTTAAAAAATGGACATAGAAAGCAAAATTTGAAGTTTCTTAAACTGCTACTTAAACAGTCTACAGTATATATTTAAATATTTTTAGGGAATATAATTTTGAAAAAAAAATCTAATGAAAGCTGTCATTAGAAACCTACAGACAGGTAAATTTTCCCAAGAGTGAACTTATGATATGAAAGTAGTGCAAAGGGATATCCAAAGACCTTACAGGGCATAAACATCTCCCTCCAAACATATTCTTATTATAGACATTATACAGCAGCATAGAAATAAATTATAAATGGAATTGAACATAGTAATTCATATGCCTAATATAAATGTATTATATTAAACTCAAAACTACTGTTAATTTTGTACCGCCCTTTAAACATTTGAAATGTATCTTCTTCTGGAATATCATTGACGTTATATACAGGTAATATAATGTTTTGGCTACACCTAAATGTTTTCATGGTCTTCAGTCATGTATGTTGAAGGACAATAACATGGTTTATAATGACATAGGTTGTATTGGCATTGAACAACAAGCTCCACCTATATATTGAATAGAACACTGAATAGAGGTATGATAGAGAGCTTACGGAGCTGGGCAATAAGAATTTTTTATTGACCTGCTAGCATAGCTGTCACACCCTGTATTGGCTGAGTTAAATTGAAGTAGGGCAGACGTCAGCATTTTTAAACAGCTTTATTGATCATAGATAGGATTTGTTCAGAGCACCTGTTCCCCATTATGATTACACAGCAAATAGAGTGAACTTTTCACAAGTAACTTATATCATTCCATCTACACAGTTCTGCTTAGTAGGTAAAATGATAATATATATATATATATAAAGTAGGGCATCGTTACTCCACCGTCAAGTCACACAGGGAGGGGGAGTTATACCATATACTTATACTAACCTGCTTAAACATCAGTGTATCATGTAATAGCCTAACAAATGAGCTAACAGAATGCAGGAGATTTAATTAACCCTTTCAACTGCCCACAGTGAATCACACCTCTCTCTACAAGGATATGAATACTGGAAACTTCCTAATGAGTTAAAGGGTCAGTTTCCGGACAGATAATCTGTGAGGGTTCATAGGCTGCTCATTTAAAGAGTCATTATTAAGACCCCAATTACTTTCAGGTAATTTGGTACCTGGCTCCAAGTAATGGTTTCACATCATGTTTGTATCGCAGTAAAAAGCAGAATCTGTTTTAAAAAAGTGTAATCCCAAAATTCCCCAAATTTCGTCATATATACTTAATTTTCTCCTTTAAATCCATGCTAAAAAATATTTAGCTCTGTCATTTTTATCTATACTAACATTTTCAATAGTAAGGAAACATGTCTTCTTTCTATTGAGGTCGTATCAGGGCTTCATAGATGTCAAAATGTTTATTACCCTCGTTGCCATATTGAGTATTTTTGTTTGTTTGATTGGTGTATAACGTTGTACTCAAGGGTATTTCACTTATATGACGACGGACAAAAATACAGAACATCACAAACAAATCTGCTCCCCCGTTACCCTTTAACTCTGCGAACACCAGGGCAACAGAAAGCAACCTCTTTTCTCGCCTCTTATGATCGACCGAGGAAGCCAAGAGGGTATTCTGCAGGGCCATGGCTCACCCGCTCCCTCACAGGGCCCATATTGAGTTTTTTTTTTGTACTCCAATTTATTATTTTTTTTATAGGTTTTAACTGCCAATCTGTTGTTGCATATTGAGTTTTCATATATTTTTATGGCGCGGAAGTAAAATATTTCAAGGCATTCAAGCAGTGAGAATGCACCATAACCTCAACAAGATTCTTGTTTAAAACATGTAAAAGTACGGCTTTGTTGACATTCAATTTTTGACCCTGAAAAGGTACTATATTGAGTTTTTAACAATCTGTATTCGGTTTTTTATTATTTTTTATCCCCGAATTTCAGTGTGAAAAAACGACGACTATGAAGCTCTCAGTGTGTAATTCTTAACCTGGGTTTTTATATAGAATACAGCACTGTTCATTGGTACTTAAATTTCTACAAGTTGTTAATTATGAATAAAGTGTCTTTTAGAAAAGTGAACATAAATAGTATTTTCGTTATTTTTGGGATAACACTTTCTTAGTTTGAACAGCTTCTGGTTCCGAAAATTTTGTAGGTTGAAACCTGTAGGTGAATCGAACCCACGACCCTCAGAGTTAGGCACTGAGTGGCCAGCAGTAAATGCCAGGCCACCTAAACCATCCAGTTTACTTGGTCAACTGAAATACTGAGATGACTGACACTGTGAAGCTGCATATGTAGAGAAAGAAACAAAAAAAACAAATTTTAATTCAAGTCTAACTTTAAAATTATCTAAAATGTCCTGGTAAGGATTTAACATTTGAATTATTAAGTGAATAGCATTATATGAGCAGGATAAACAAAACAGCCAGGAATGATATAAAGTAAAACTTAGTGCCAAAAAGATTGGAATTTGGACTTGGGCCAGCATGGTTTTGTGTAATCCACCAATTAATCAGTGTTAAATCTTAGGTTCTGCCAGCTTTACATAATTAGAGGTTGTAACATTGTTACAAGAACCTGCTGAAGTGCCATTTCTCAATCTATGGTTATATATTAGATAAAGGATATCACACAATGCAGATTAAATTCAGGGCAAATACTTGTCTGGTAAAATAACAAGGGACTGTAACTAAATATTGTTTGTTTGCTGATCAGTCACAGCTTAGAAAATCCCATCCCCATCAAGTTGATGCTGATAGTGATAGGGGAGACAAGCCGAGTACTTCCACGGCAAACGTATGATTTTTAATCAATTTTAATGATATAGTGGCCTGTAACCCAAAAATTTGTTACGTTGTGAGAATTAAATACAATATTTCATAATTTGAGAAATATTGATACTGTACAAGGAATCATTGTTTTCTAAATCAAAATTTCCATGAGTGCAGCCATGCTAGAAGATATGGCTAGAATAGCCAGTACCTAGATGTACAGTCGATATGGTGAAAATCTGATGAGAATATTCTTATACCAATAGTTCCACTGAAGAATTTTACATAATACAACAGTAGTGTAAGTAGGAAATAATGGCGTAATAATTGCAAAAATATTGAAGTTATCGTTTTTTCGTAATTACACTACTTATGTAATATTCCAATATACTAATAATTACGTTTTCATAAATCACATCATTTATATTTTTACTGAAGGCTTGAAATCAATGAGAAAAACCACCCTAGAATCTCAACGTTTATAAAGGACAAAAAGTCCTAGGTTTCTTCCCAATAGACAAAACGAGATATCAGTCAAGGTCTTATATATATTCACAAAGCATAAAAGTTCACTGCACCTAGGTGTCTTCCCAATAGACAAAATGTTTGTTTGTTTGTTTGGTGTTTATCGTCGTACTCAAGGGTATTTCATTTATATGACCACGGACACAAATACAGAACATCACAAACAAATCTGCTTCCCATTACCTTTAGCTCTGTGAACACCAGGGCAACAGAAAGCAGCCTCTTACGATCGAACGAGGAAGCCGAGGGAGTATTCTGCAGGGCCATGGCCACCCGCTCCCTCATGGGGCCCCAATAGACAAAATGAGATATCAGGCAATTCAAGGTTTTATATATATCCACATATCATAAAAGATCACTCCAGCTGCATCTAATGCCTCTAAAATCGGTTTTAAACCAAAAAATATTAAAAACAGCTGATGTTGAATTTGATCTTTTCAATACAATTAATTCAAAATGAAAATAATGATTGCCGTGGGTGTTATGCAATATGTAAGAGTTTACAAAATACATTAGCAGTGGTTTTGTTTGTTTTTTTCTAATTACAAATTAAGTCAAATTTATACTTAGATCATTTTTCTTATCACAAAGAAGTTAATTAACACCCAGTGGCATGTCAATCATTGTATCGATTAATGTCCTCTCTAATGAGATTATCAGTCACATCTCAATGAGCATTAACTGAGGTTTTTTGGGGTCCTTTTCACAACACCCACAATTTTTCTTTTCTTTTGTTTGTTTCTGTTTTATTGTTCCTTAAGCTCCTACTTAAAACAGTCTATAGTATATAGTTAATCATTTGTAAAGAGTATATTCAAAACAAAAAACTCTTGACACTACTTTACATCATTTAACATGTATGCCCCACGTTTAAATATATATACATGTACTTCAAAATTTATTCCCCACAAACTAAATCATATGAATTTGTCAGTTGTTTGTCCTGCAATACAATGTTTCAGAATACATCCATCTTCAAGGCTAGGCAATCAGACAAGCTAATGGATTGTCCACTTCTTTTGTTTCTTTATTTATATACAATGGTAAACTGAGAGAAAACCTTGTAAAAATTAGGTCTTATTTATAAGGCTATGTAAACGTAAGCTTATTTCCCTTGATGCTTCTGTTTTTTTATATAGTGTCATATAAACACTTATATGATTTTGGGACCCGTGAAATATGAACCTTCTAGTCAATTATAACTTTAATTTGCAATGTAATATATCTAACCTTGTCTGATGAAATATGTGTTCACTTTGTCACCATGTTATCTATTATTGTGCATGGTTAGCAGTTATCTGCCCTTTGACCAGGACCATGTGTTTGTGTGTCAATCATGTGTAATACAGTGAGTATGACAGCTGAATGTCATTACAATGTGTGTATTATCAAGATATACCCGTGAGGCTATTGTCCATGAGTCCTTTTCTCAAACTGTTTCACCATTAAGTTGTGAAATGAAATAATTACTCATGCAACTGTATTACACCATATGAATAAATATGTATGGCTTGATTTATTTATTGGCACAGGAATGACAAAATATGAGCGTTTTTTTTATTCAGTGCCTAATCTGAACGTAAAACATTAATGGTAAAACCCAGCTAATGTTTTATTATAAAACACAAATCTTCTTTTTATGACAAATATATCTTGTTATTGCTTTTCATTTGGCTTCTATTGTTTACATAATCAGGGGTACATGTTCTAGCTGATGCTCAATATATAGATTTTTGTTCTGTTATTCTCTTCTTTATTTTACAGTACCTTTATTGTTGACAAAATGCTGAATCAAGACAAATATAGAGTCTTTTTCTCTGACTATAACTTCCTTATATTCATATACAGGGGTTAAAACGTATAAAATATTATGTCAGACATTTTTCCAATTTTGTCCTACAGGCCATTTAACACAATCTTTAATTCTGGGGAGATTTACAAGACAATCTCAATTTTTACTGGAAATGTCCTGCAAATGTAAGTCTTATATTCAGTGATTTCTTTTGCAATCTCTTCAATCCAGTCATATGTTCAGAATGCTGACAAAAATGTATTTTCTCTGCTTATCCATACCTTTATCAGTTGCATAATTTTGGGTAAACAGATTTATATGGTTCCTACTAAACATGTCAGGGTTATTTTCATACACCTTTATTGCCAACACAAAACAGGGTAAAGATTAATCTATAGTTTGATCAGTCACAAATAAACTGTTATCTTACAGTATGGCTTTAGGGTAATTGTCAAACTCAGTATATAGGTTTGCTTTGAAAATGACACTTAACCGTCTAAACATAGCATTTTTTCTTCATATCATTCAGCATCTCTTACAGTGAATCAACTATATATTTTGAATCGACTATATAAATGCACATACCGTAAACACCTGCATAATAAAAGTCATCTGATGTAAAATTAGATTGAAATATAGAATTCAGTTAGCTGTTTAGAAAACAAAAGCTTTTGTACATTAAGATTTTGTGAAAACTAACATTTATTTATAAGATTGTGGTTAAGAATCGTGCTCAACTGTTGTCCATTCATCATTCATCTCCTACTTTATTCGATGAAAAACCCAGATAAGTTGATTGGTGTTTTACGTCTTGCTTAAGGGTATTTCACTTATATGACACTTATATGTGTATTCAAACAATAATTGTCACTAGCACAACCAAAATGTAGAGCATCAGTAGTCCAATAATCTAATGATTGATTCAAGGTTGATGACCTGAAAACTAACATGTCCTCATCAACAAAACAAAAACTTAAAAGGGAGAAAAAAAATGTAACTTGACCCAGTGGCTAAGAAAGGTGTTTTGAGATATTGTCAGACAGGCAGGAACATTAACTTTTTTTTACCCATAACATGGGACATGTTTTGTTTAAGATGTGTTATTATTGACTTATGGCTCTGCTGATTGGTATTTAATACCCTTCTTTATGATACTTCACTTATATTATAGTGGTATGCTGCTATTGTTAAAAGGCAACACACACAAAATCATAAAATGTTATCTTATTCCCATTTGCACCATCATATCCCTGGTTCAAATCAGTTCATAACGTTTTGTTTCTAAAAAAAAAAATGAAGACATGTGTAGCTTAATTTGACTAAGTGCATTAGAGTTAGGGGAGATTACAGGTGGTTGGTGAGTGAGCTTCGCAGGTTGTTGGGCTGACAGGATAGATAAGCTATTGATTATAACAAGGAGAGACAGCTGTGTAAGCTATTACACCTAAGTAACTGACAGATGACTGATAACGTAATATATAGGAAAAATCAATATATAGGACTAAATGGGTCCTAAAGTATGAGTTTAGGGATCAGATTTTTCTGTCCATTGAAGCATGGTCATACCCAACTAATTAACAGATGGTTGATAACATAATATAAGGAAAACTTAAGCTCTGTTGTTATTGTTACCTTTGTAAACAAATTGACATTAGTGTGGTTGACAGGTGCTTGATAAGTGGATGGATATGTTAGACATACAGCATCTCTGATCACATGGTTTAACATACAACCAGACCCGCCTACCCTAGAATAAATTTATGTTTTACCAGAAACCAGTAAATAAATATTACCAATGAAAAAAACCTGGAAAAATTAATACAACTGTTAAATAATAATAATAATAATTACTGAGATACTTCATGTTACCCCCAACTTAACCTCTGCTGACAATTAATACATTCTAGAGACACCCCTGGGCCCGTTTTCAGTCTGGCATCAAAACATATGTCCCTTTATTTCCGCTTGTTTGTATTTTCCATTAGCATTTAATGTTCAACAGGAGGGTATTTGACTTATATGAAAGTGATGAATTGTAGTTAAATGGTGGAAAAACAAGAAGAAACCATGTATTTATCATCAGACATATCAACAATCCCAGGGAAAGTTCTCTTTTAAACTGAGGATTGACAAATAATCTCGAACCTATCACTAAACCACTGAATTGGGTACAACATTCCAATGTATATGTTTGTTTGTTTGATTGGGGTCTAACATCACACTCAAGGGTATTTCACTTATATGACAGACTGCACCTAGCCTTCTTACAGGGGACAAACCCAGGGGAAACTTTGTAACCCCCCCCCCCCCCTTGATTGCCGGAGCAACATTATGTGACTCGCTCATATAGCTGATGGTCGACAGGCAGACTCAATACCGTGACCAATGAATAAGAGAGCTGTTGTAGCTCCTCCCCCTTTCTCTTAATTCCCCCTCAACTACCCTCATTACATAAATGAAGTGTGAAATAACATACCTTCTATCAATAGGCTGTACAGATATCATGATAGAGCAATCCTGTACTGTCATGGACACTAAAAAGTCTTTTATCTGTAACGATGGAGAAAAATGTAATGATTTAATAAAAATATAACAAATACACAAATAAACTCACTTGTCACACTGTATTTAAGTTATAGAGTTGTGCATTGTATCAGTCTATCTTTCAGTAAAGAGCTTAAATAACTATGATCCACAGAGTTATTGCCCTTGATTGCTATTCATTTCCTTAAACACTTTTCAGCTTATTAAAGTATGGTGTTTTGGTTTAAATATCTTACTATAGAATTATGCATGGCTTAAAAAGTACCATTTAATCAATATAGTACTATATTTTAGGCTGTAAAAACACACCATGGTTACTATGCTGTTTAACAATGAAATGTACAGTATTTGTGGCTTAGCCCGAAACTTACCAAACAGAGGAAAACTGTAGGTCGAGGACAAAATACCAGCAGCTAGAATTTATGCTTTTTGGGGTACATCTTCAGATTGGGTAAAATATTCTTTTGTTAAATCTATCTTTCTTCTTTTCCAGGTAATAAGCTGCCATATATTATTAATACCTTGCACAATGGGTTATTTTAGGTATATGAGAGTTTGTTTGTTTGTTAGATTGGTGTTTAATGTCGTACTCAAGGGTATTTCACTTATATGACGATGGACAGAAATACAGAATATCACAAACAAATCTGCTTCCCATTACCCTTTAGCTCTGCGAACACAAGGGCAACAGAAAGCATCCTCTTTTCTCGCCTCTTACGATCGACCGAGGAAGCCGAGGGAGTATTCTGCAGGGCCATGGCGCACCCTCTCCCTCACTGGGCTAGGTATATCAGAGAGTTTGTGCAACCCAATGGGTGGTGAAAACCACATTACAAATCCCTGGCAGCCAATAAAGACAGGTAAATCCCTAGGGGCAACAGAAATATGCCATAATAGTTCAGCTTTATGTTGCCCCTTTGTAACATTGAACACCATAGCAACAGCAAGCATCCTATTACTACTGCAATTACCATTACAGCCCGGCCTACCCTAGAAGTATGTAAAATAGAAGAACTCCTTTTTTTAAAGAGTATTTTCTTACCATTATGTGTATTTTTGTGATAAATTGATACATTATAATGGCATTCTATTATAGTCATTATAAATTTTGTGTAGAAAATCCTCCAGAATAAACTGGGTAAGCTGGTCTGTCATTAACAGAAAACTAAACATCCTACGTTCATCATATACAACCAGGCTCATTTATAAATTTGCACAAAAACATGATTTACTGTTTAAACATCATGTTGTGTTGTCATTAATCCCAGAGTGCACAATGGACTAACTGTTTTCTTCATTTATTTATTCTTATCGCGTACTATTATTTAACCTCATACAACAATTGATTGATTTGTGTTTGACACCCTTCTTAAGTGTATATGGCTTAAATATTGTTGTATTCCAACAATAACTGACACTACCAAGATGTGAAGCATTTCCATAATGTTGGCGAGGTAAAGGCAGCTTTTGCCACTCCTCAAACAAACTGCCCTTAACCAGAGGGGTAATACAACAAAGTTAGGCCTGATTTTCTTAAAACAAATATATTCAATGACTCTTTCATGGAAATTGAATTCTGGTTTGTTACTTTTTCACCAATATGTCATTCTTAACTTGGACAGCAGCTAAATGTTTTGAATTTTTATAAATATGTGATTAAAAAAATCTTAGAATAAATTCTAGTTGGAGACACAAAACTATAAAATATATAAAAGTAACTCACTTTTTGTATGATGAGTTCCACACTGGACTTTGGAGAACAACTGGCTTGGTTAATTTTCCAACTTCCTGGTGAATATGGGCCATCCAGTTCACAACCCTCACTGAAACATATTTAAAACATGATTTTAACAGATAAAATATTTATATAGTTCATTTTTTTTAATTAGTGTACATCGCTATGTATGTGTCATTGCTTTGAGAAATAAATAACATGTATGTATCAACCTCTGTTTAGGTGGGGGTCTGAGCTGGAGTAACCCTATCCCAAGATCTAAGGTCTAAGTTGGATTATCCTTTATTCCAAGGCGACTTGTGAATTATCACTCGTTTATTTATCTAAGTGGAGGTCTAAGTTGGATTATCCCCTATTCCAAGGCGACTTGTGAATTATCACTCGTTTATTTATCTAAGTGGAGGTCTTAGTTGGATTATCCCCTATTCCAAGGCGACTTGTGAATTATCACTCGTTTATTTGTTTAAGCTTTCGTGGAGAAAATATATATACCTGCTGGTGAGCCCTGATTCTATCATAGACTCCAACCGTTGTATAAAGTGGAATCCCAGGTTCAAAATATACATGGTGTGAAAAGAAGGTGTCCTGAGAATGAGCATTTGATTGGTCAATTGTTATAGAGCTCTTTCTTTTGAAAGTGCAAAGACATGGCTGCCAGGGAACTTTCAACAGTAATCAGGATTACCTAGTGTTCAACACATTATTGTAAACTAGATATAGTTTGACTACAAAATTAAATTGCATGAATGAACAGAAAAAGACTCTCTTTTTGTGTATTTATGTTTACCACAGTCCAGACATTTGTTTGATTGGGGTTCAACGTCATACTCAAGGGCATTTCACTTATATGACGACGCGTAAGCCCAATGGGTGAAAGAAACCACCCTCAACACCACTGGCAATAAACAAAGACAGGACGGGACAAATACAGAACGACAACAACAGGACGCAATACAGACACCAGGGCGACACGAAGCTACTTCCAACTGCCCGCAGTACACTCAGATGATAAAGACAAAATCCAGGGGTAAGCACTAACAGCCACAACAAGTTAATCCATTGATGTTTAACACCCTTCTCAAGGATAGTTCACTTATAAATATGTTTGTGGTGTATTTCAACAGCAATTGTTACCAATTCAACCATAAAATGTTAAGTTGTTTGCTTTGTTGAAATAATAATCTTCCTGAGGTGCTTAGTTAGTACTGAATTGCTTCACTCCAAACACAATGAATTTATCCACAGGGCTGCTAAACATTGATTCTCTCGAAACCTAAATGTACTGCCTTCACAGCCTAAATGTCCTGTGTCTCGTAGCCTAAGTGTACCGTGTCCCAAAGCCTAAATGTACTTCTTGCTTAACCAGAGGGTTAGAAATACTCTTGAACTGGCAAATGTTATGATAAAGGTTGTATGATAAATTAAACATAATGCAAGGGTATTTCCCTCAAAGTAAAAAAAAATAAAATATTGTGAATAAAGTGTCCTGGAGAATCCTTGCACTCTCATCTTAAAACAGATTAGCATTTGTTTTCTGGAATAGGGTTTAATGTTGTTGTCAATAGAATGTTTACTTATACGAAGAATATACCCATATCTGACTCTACAATATCAAAATATTGTGGAAAACCAAGATGAAACCCTGTAAAAATCACCCTAAAGATTGCCAGAACGCCTAGTGTGATTCCCTCCGGTACATGATGTTGACCAGGGTAGATTCCACCTGTAAGCAGTGCATCAAGGTAGGATCCATAGTCCGACATGTAAACCATAGATTTGTTTGTTTGCTTGATTGGGGGTTTAACGTAGTACTCTAGGGTACTTCCATGATATTATTATGCAATGTCCAACTCCCACGGCTCCATGCCTAAGTATGGTGTAAAACCATGAGAATACTTTGTAAAAACCACGGATTCCAGAGCCCCTGATATACCTTATGGTTCACAGGCCGACTTGATCCTATTAACTGTAAATCCGAGAAAGATTAGTAAGAGCACATGTTTCCACTAAGCTACGGCTGCAGGACGGTTAACCAGGGAACCACATCTTACCACTTTATTCCACATACCTGTCTTCTGGGTGATCTTTAAAATGTTGTTTAAGTTGTTTGTAAAGTAAAATAACACTCTCAATGTCTAAATCATCTAATCGCTGTATTCGCAGTATACTGTCCAATACACAGCCTGATGGTAACCCAGTTATCTCCCCTGAAAATATGCATATAATACTGGATTTACAAGTACTTGATTTCATTGTGAAGAAGCAAAACTTTCTAAAGTGTAAGTATTGATAATGATCCAGTAGTTCAGAACATGGTAAGTTACACATAGCATTTTATATTAACTCATCATTATGAAATTGGCTTTTTCTGGCTTTTGATTGTTTGATTGGTGTTTTACGTCGTACTCAAGGGTATTTCACTTATATGACGATAGATTGTCCAGTTCACAATGTACACAGCCTTATTACAGTGGAAAACCGGTAGGAAACCTGGTAAAAAACACCCCCGCGATTGCCGGAGCCACAACATGTGACTCACTCATATACCTGATGGTCGATCCGGTGAATGGTAAATCGAAGCAGGTTCAGTTTAGGAAGCGCGCTCGGTACCAGTAAGCCTGGCCACGGGCCTTCTGGTAATTGAAGATTTTGACTAATACAGACATACAATGGCTGGCACCTACCTGTAGATTTTGATTTTGAAGTTTGGCTATATGATGAATTGGCACAGTGCTGAATGGGATGGGAGTCCTCTGAGATACGGTATGGTTGATCATGGTCTGATGGAGGCACCCATAGTAATGCTCGGATAATAAGCTCAATGAAAACATCTAAACACCTGTAAACAGGTAAACAGACGGCCATGCTGGTTCTTAAGTGTACAAATTCAGTATTGTAACTCTACTGTTGTAGGCTGGTCATTTTTACTAGTATATGAGTAACAACTTTCCCTCTAAACAATTGTTGTTGTGATGAAAGATGTTGTTGTTCTGTTTTGCCACTTTTTCTCTCCATTTTTTTAAAGCAAATGGCTTAGACAAATGGTTGTTTGTTCATCAAAACGGATCTATATCTTACTTTCCACAAGTACATGAATACACCATTAAAGAAGTTTTACGAATCTACTTCTGTAATAATTCTTTACATGTATTACATGTATTTGTATTATTCTTTGTCTTATATGCACAAATATATCCACTTTCTTTTCCTCTTTAGCTCAGAAAGCAGCAAGAAAACAGGAAGCTGCCTCCAACCACTTGCTGGCAGCTTTTGAACAAGCACACCTCAAAAATAGACAATTTGAGATTGATGTGTAAGTAATAAATAATGAAAAATATACCAGATACCAGTGCTAGAAAAATAAATGGAGTAGCTAGCAGGTCCTTCTCAAAAGGATCATTGTGTACCATAGTTTACCCCCCCCCCCCCCCCACAAAAAAAAAAAAAGGACACCGCAAAATCCCGACTTAAAAAAACTTAAATATAAAGTTCTGAGAAAATTAATTGTGTCTTAGGTAATTGAATGGGACGCAATTCCAACTGGGGTATGAGGTGAATGGATCCAAACAAATATATGTGCAGGTAATGAAACTGCACACAGGGGGCCATCTCTAAGCCCAAAACTAAGTCAAATTCAATCGCATCTATTGTCTCACTGGGAAGAGGTTACAGTCCAAGTCTAAGATTAATCTGTGAATCTATTTTCAAGTTATGTTCACATTATAAATGTGTAAAAATTGCTAAATGTGCAATAGTAATCCTCCTGGTTTATAAAATGTCTTGGCTGGTAATTTTAAATATTGCTGTAACAGAAGGAAGATGCCATCAATGTTTGAAGACTGTCAAGTGTTATTTTTATGCCTGCATGCATGCATATTAAAATATGCATAATGGTTGCAATATTGGGAAATAGAATATAGTGGAATGCATGCCATACCCAACTACAAAAGGTGGCTATATTTTAAGTTTGCTTGTTTGTTTGATTGGGGTTTTATGTCGTACTCAAAGGTATCTCACTTATATGACAACGGATTGTCGACTTCACAATGCTTCTTGCCTTATTACGGTAAAAAAACCTGGAAACCTTGTAAAAACCATTCCCACGTTTGCTGGAGCCAGACAGACTCGATCCTGTGAATGGTATATGGAAGTAGGCTCAGAAAGCGCACTCGCTAACCACTAAGCCAAGGGCCCTTTTTTTAGTCTGCAGTAAACCTGTGCACTATATTCAAGTGAGTAATAGTGGCACCTGAGTCTTTTGTGGAATTTGGTGAACTGCAATACAATTAATTATCTTAGCAGGAATACAAATGTGAATATTATAAAATAAGTGAATTATTCCAAAAAACAAATGTGTAAAAAATTTGGATCATTTCTAACCTGCTTCTCTTCTCCCCATTTTGTTCAACAAATGTTACACTGGAGAGAAACCCACATAGCTGATGTGATAGGTCATCAAGTGCACACTCCCCAAATATTTCATGACCGTTCTGAAATAAAGCAAAACATTCTGCACTTAAACGGACTACTCACCACCCATTTATTTGCTAGTGTAACATACTCATGTCATTCACATTAAGAGTCAAAATCTTTGTCTGTCACATGTTATAGGTGAAATTAATTTTTAAACTGTCCCTTGATTTCTATATGTGTGAACACCTTAAAAATCAAATACACTTTCCTTTGTTCTATTTTTACCCCGCCAGACACTCCGCCGCGGAGGGGCCTCAAGAAATATTCATTTTGAATTCTATCATAGTAAGGGTGGCAGTGTCAATAGCATAATCATTTGTTCCACTCACATGGTGATCGTGTCATTAACATACATGTACTCATATTATGATCACTCACATGATGTTAGTGTCAATAACATACCCATCTTTAAGTTACTCGCACAGATCATGTGGTATATAAAAATGTTTTGTTTGCTAAATACTTACTTTACATATCCGTAAGTTATTTCTGGGTGTTTCTAACAAACAGTAGAGAGCATGCCTCATTCTTTTGACATTCCTGTGATTTAATTAAAAAAAAAAAAAAAAGAAGATTTAACTTTTAAAATGAGATGTATAACACAGTTCTTACAGTAATATCAGTTCATTTCAGATGAGAATAATTTAAACATTTCGTTATATTCCATTCTAATATTAAATGGTTACAATTTACTGGTATTGAACACGGGATTACAATATACAGGGATATGAAGCTAGGTCTTATCAAGGCCCATTCCACATAAATTCAGATACTCAGTATTATTCTCATTTGTCTATACCGTAAAGATTCCCTAAAACTTGTGAGCTTGACAGTTGACAATGCGCATGTGCTATGGTAATAGATAACTCATGAGAGCTGCCTTCTCTTCCTTCTGTAGACCACCATATTTTTTATCAGTGAATACAAGGTTTTTTCTTTTTTTTTTAAAGTCCAACACTAGATTGTTGTTTTTTTTTTACCCAAATGCACTTTCTCCGAGTTATAATACATTTTCTACGGAATAAAAATATTCCTGTTATGTTATAGTCTTGTTATTTCTGATAGCAGCTGTGAAATGGAAATATTAAAGAGTGAAATCCCACCACGTTTTTTGCTTGCTTGTTTGTTTGTTTGATTGGTGTTTAACGTCGTACTCAAGGGTATATGAGGGTATAAGGGTTCACTTATATGACCAGAGAGACAAAAATAAAACGTACAAACAGATCAGCTTTCTGTTTCCTTTTAGCTCTGAGAACACCAGGGCAACAGAAAGCTCCTCTTTTCTCGCCTCTTACGATCAGCCGAGTAAGCCGAGGGAGTATTCTGCAGGACTGGCCAACCAGCTCCCTCATGGGGCTTTTACTGGCTTTTTCGCTTGCAAACCAGTAAACCATCTTGCCAGTTCCCGCACTCTGCAAGAGGGTTTGGGATTTCATCAGCACTTCAAGGTTAAAGCTTGCTGTTACATATCTCTGTATATTGTAATTCCAGATTGAACAGATAAACTGATACTTGGACAATGCTATTATAACAGGTAACATTTACATTTAGGTGTATAAGAAATCTCACCTTGAGAAGACTTATTTTAAAAAGATCAACTTATACTTGGACAATTTTATTATAGGAAGAGATCAATGGGACAGTATGTACTGGTGAGTGTGTGAGATCTTACCCTTAGATGAGATCTATGGGACAATATTTACAGGGGAGTTTGTGAGATCTTACCCTGAGAAGAGATCTATGGGACAATATGTACTGGTGAGTGTGTGTATCTTACCCTGAGAAGAGATCTTTGGGACAGTATGTACAGGTGAGTGTGTGGAATCTTACCATGAGAAGAGATCTATGGAACAGTATTTACTGGTGAGTGTGTAAGATTGAGTGTGTGAGATCTTACCCTAAGAAGAGATATATAGGACAGAATATACTGGTGAGTGTGTGAGATCTTACCCTGACAAGAGATCTATGGGACAGTATTTACTGGTGAGTGTGTAAGATTGAGTGTGTGAGATCTTACCCCAAGAAGAGATATATGGGACAGAATATACTGGTGAGTGTGTGAGATCTTACCCTGAGAAGAGATCTATGGGACAGTATTTACTGGTGAGTGTGTAAGATTGAGTGTGTGAGATCTTACCCCAAGAAGAGATCTATGGGACAGAATACACTGGTGGGTGTGTGAGATCTTACCCTGAGAAGAGATCTATGGGACAGTATTTACTTGAACGTTTCCACATCCCTCTTTCTACCTGCACAGATAAAGGCACCACCTGAGGTTAAGTTTAATCAATGAACAGGGTACATTAAAATGACAGAATCCCAACCCTCAACAGAAATTTAAACATCCACCTTCCTCCATTAAGCTCTTACATGCAGGGGAGGATTTCACAAAGCAGTTTTTGATTTTAAGATCAGTGCTCATTATGAAGGTCTACAACTATTTCAGGCACATTATTATGTAAGATTTTCAAAAATTCTCAAGCAAGCAAAAAAAATGTAATAAATATATAAAATTACTAATTAATGTGACTGGGTAAGCAATTAATGAAGAAAGAGAGATATTGCTTTGTCAAATCATTGACAGGGCTAAACATTACATTCAAGCAAAAGACACCTTCCTGGTCTATGATAACATGCCACCTGAATTTGCTACAATCCTCATTTCAGATTTTCATATTCACAAAAGTTCTCTCCCCTTCAATATTTTCAAGGATTATCTCCCTTGACATCACACTTGGCTAAAGTAGTTATACAGAATTATATATTTTTAAAACAAAAGTTGGGGATAATAATTATTTTTTTCACGCTTACAATGTTTCTTAAAGTGCTGAGCCCAAACAAAGAATAAGATTTGTTTTAAAAAAATAGTTGTAACAAAAATATAGTAATAGAATAAATACAAAATGAAAGTTAAATATGTATGTTAACTACATGGTCTGCACACAGCCAACAGGGGGAATAACTCATGCAGCAGGGTAGTTATTAATAGAGAGAATAGCAGAGAACCAGGTCTGACATTGCATTAACCGCATAAAACACAAAGTAATTGTTTATAACTAAATGCTTGAAAGAATCCCTTCAAAAATAACTCTATAGTATGAAATATTATATAGTCTAAGCATTCACTTCCATATGACAACATAGATAGTTTAAATTACAGCAAAAAGACTTGGTTGATCTTAACTTACCTTCAAGTTACTGTGTAAGCAATATTTACAAGTTTCTAATTTGATTTGATTTTCTTTTGATATATGTGAAGAGGTAGGTATAAAACCACGCTTGGGCTGTAAACATAAAACAGATCACATCTAAAGTACAAATACATAAGTGTCCATCAATGTTTTTTAATAACAAACATTGAAATCTACCTGTCCCTACCCAGTGGAGGTGAGCAAATTTATCTCTCTTTATTTATTCAAAATATACAAAGATAAAATATTGTATGATTTTGATCTTGCCTAAAGCTTTCTGTGTATTAGATATATCTTCAATCCAAATTTCATGTTCAGTTGTTGACTGCTGATATTACTGGCATGTGCTTGGTGTTTAACACCGTATAATTTAATTCAATGGATGTATTGTTAAAATGACTGTCGGATAGGTGAGTGCAACTACCTTCACACCACAGGACACAAAAAACCATGATCAGATCCCAGACAAAAAAACAAAACTAAACAATAAGCACAACGACACAAAAACAAATAGAGCTGTGTTTCCTTCAGATAGCATTGGAAAGTTAGAATTCTTAACCTGTTTGTCAATGTGAGAAAAACCCCCTCTACACTATAAGGGCTAGATACAGTGAATCGAAAGTGTCCTAACACGTACAATAACACTTGAACTGTAACGGAACATACCTGAACTGAAGCAAATCAGTTAATCGTTTGATCCATGAAACATTTGACAAACAGAAACGATTTATGTCTAAACAAAAACTGACAAAAATCCCTACAAGGAAATTCCCCTGTCTGATACAAGTGACTTACAATGTTTTCAATTACATGAAATTTCGGACAATTATTATATGGACATATGTCTTCAATCTAAGGGGAGGAAACCCATTAAAAAGCTAATCAAAAATCAAGATTGACTGATCGATTGGTTGATGTTTAACACTGTGCTTAAGGGTATTTCACTTTTATGACAGCTGTGTATTCCAACAATAATTGACACTAGCACAACCAAGATGTGAAGCATTGGAAAGTTTATTTTCCCTCCAGTGACAAGTAAAAACACCATTGCCACTCTTCCAACAAACTGCCCTTACCCTGATGGCGATCTTTAATGGGAATATTCAAGAAACAAATCAGTGGCAGTTGACTGTTACATGTACATCAAGGAAACACTTTTTAAACAGCAGCTATTCACTTCTTAACAAAAAAAAGGTAAATTCCGCTGACCAATATAAGTGACTTGCAATGTTGTCAATTAAGCAAATTTTTGGAAAATTATAACAAGGACATATATTTTAAATCTTAGAGGAGGAAAACGATAAAACTTAATCAAAAATCACAGGTCTTCGCCTTTATAGTTAAGGTCTATGAATAGAGGAACATATCTTACCTTAATTTCTATACTGATTGTGGGAGGCTGTGTTTTAAGAGGAATGGGGTGTGGCAGGAAGCAGAGGTCAGGCAATGCCAGGGCCGTGCAGGACAAGGGATTCACTTCCTTGTTCTTACGATGACCTACAATTATGACAAAACATAGATTAATCTATGTTTTCAATGATTAATCTATTGACAAAGAAAGAAAGTGTATTGTGAAATCTTGCCATAGTAACAGTAACAGTAACCCAACAGTAACAGAGATTTTGTTTGTTTATTTGATTGGGGTTTAACCTGGTACTCAAGGGTATTTCACTAATATGACGACGGATTGTCCACTTGACACTTCACCTACACTTATTATGGTGGAAAACTGTGAGGAAACCTTGTAAAAACCACCCCCGGGATTGCTGGAGCCACAACATGTGACCCGCTGATATCCTTGATGGTCCACAGTGAGATTCGATCCTGTGAACGGTAACAGTAACAGAGCACCATTTATCAAGGGTAAATAAACAAATTGATTATCTGTTAAGAAACTTGTGGTGTTGTGAT
>JARFOD010076441.1:0-20690 GCA_031763545.1 Mopalia muscosa
ACTCAAATAAAACTTTATTTCAACATCAGAAAAGAAAGAAGGAGTTTGATTATTGTGTTTTTTCTATCCAAAAAAAATCAGAGAAAAATCGGATGTATGTTTTGAGAGGCCGGCCATAGCGGCGGATCAATTTCCAACCTTCACCATGGGTTTAGATGGGCGGGATTTAGGGCTAAGACGGAGGAATTAGCCCTATTCATTGTGCTATATATGCCCTGGTTATTATGTCTTTTGTATTGTAGAACAGTGATTCTTATCAATGCAGCAAAAATCGCACATTTCAAGGCTGCCTATAAAGCCCCGATCACAACCCACCGTATGTGTTTTCAGTCCATACGTTTTTTGGGAGTGACAATAGCAGGGAGGGAGTACGTCAACGCACACGCAACTCACACGGTTGTGCAAGGTGTAAGAACGTGGCCAACACGCTACGCCTGGCCGTGAGCGGTTGCGTGCATCGTTCTTTGCGCACATGGTAAGTGTACGTGCTTACAACGTGCGACTGAAACTTTATGGTTCCTCCTGCACAAAACGTGCTACGGCATGTCTGCGTGCTCCCAAATCCGTCCCCAACTTTTGCCCACGTTTTTGCAAGTAGACAGCACGCACTTGCATTGCAAGTATAGCGGGATGGGACCGCGGCTTTAGTGTGGCTATTCTGTGTTAGATATTACAATCACGTGGTACAGTTAAACATCTGACACAAGCAGCCAACCAACCAAACAAACAACCAACCAACCAACCAATCTAAATGCCTAGCTAAGCAAGCTGAAGGAATTCTATGGACCCCTTGTTTTTTAGCTATTGATTTGTTTGTTTTTTTAAATATAACTGTCGATTTTAAGCCCAGTAAAGAGAATTTCGTCTTACTTTGAAATGCTTTTTGCTTTTCTTTTCCTCGTTACATTTGTCAGTTCGTCTGTCTTTCCATCGTTCACCGCACAAATTGAAGGTTGGAATTAGCCATAGTCATTTCGTTTGTTATTCCTTGTTTGTTTTGTGAATTTTTTTACAAATTGAAACTGAGAATTATCTTCCTCCTGTAGAACGACTGACAGTTATATGAGATAGGTACTCAGCTTGTTGCTCCTTGATGGCACATTTTAGAAGTTTTTATATTTCCACAAATTGAAACTTGGAATTCGCATCCTCTTTTAGGATGACGGACGGGGAAGATACTTTGCCTACTTAGCTGATTGTTCCTTGGCTTTATATATATCCGAGGTGTTAATATTTCCACAAATTTAAACTTGGCCGTCGGAATTAGCTTCCTCTTGTCCGAAAAACGGGAAAGACTAACCACTCAGCTTGTTATTCCTTGGGTTTATATTTGAGAAGTTTTTATTTTTACAAATTGAAACTTTGAATTAGATTTCTCCTTGAGGAAGATGGACGGGGAAATTGCTATAGCTATTCGGCTCGGTGTTCCGTGGCATAACATTTCAGAGTTTTTTGTTATAAATATACCTCTTTCAAATAAGACAACCGTTTAACATCATGTCTTTCCTTTTATATATATTTTGTCTAGAAAGAACATTTTTCTTACCTCCTCCAGGGTTCGAGCTCGGATCTTCTCTTATAAATATGAAATTCCACTAATCGATATCTTCTTACAATTGTGTTTTGTTTATTCATCATCTTACACTACAATTTTTTCGTTCACAATTGATAGGTGGCATTGTGTTTATTGATAACACTACGAGGTCCATGTACGAACCCTCCGTCTTGGGTGAAACCTTTGAAGCGCACAGTTACAATGGTAATACAACAATGTTCTTTACTTTGAAATTTACCGCCACAACATCCACAAAGATAAATTGTATTAGGGAGACGTTGGCAAAATAAAAAAATATTAACTTCCGCTTATAAGAGCCCATGTCTATGGCGGACGTCCGTTAGGCTCTCCGTAGTACGGCCATGGCCTCTGCATAACCTCTGTCTCATTTGCCGATTGTCCTTGTTTTTTCCGGTGAGGGCGGCGACCGAATCACGGAGAAACGAAAGGAGGTCTGCCAGACATGCGCTTTTATAAACGAAGGTACAAATGTTTTCGGTTCTGCGACTTTTTGATTTCGATATAAAATGTGATTTTTGTGTAACCAGTGGTGGCATGTGATTTCCCTTTTTTCTTTTCAGACCCTGCTTAATCTGATAAAGTCTAGAAAGGGACAAATCCATTTTTTGTCCTATTAAATTTTAATATCTTTGCTTTTTTTTATTTTTCTCGAATGAGTATGGGTGGTATAAATTTTAAATTCGAAAAAAACAAAAACAGACATTTTTTTTCAGTAACGTATTATACCTTGTATTTTCTGTTGAACACTCACAAGCCAAGCCATGGTGGTCTGTGGCTGGAAAGCCCCTGAGTTCTACGTCTGTTTGGCTTCGTATATCACAGTATTAACAAAAAAAATGATTTCATTTTCACAGCATACAGTTTGAGTTCAGGAATGTTCTTTCCAGACAATCTAGTCTATTTAGTAACCGGAAGTCCTAACTACGACTACAAAGGCAAGGTGAAGTATGCGTTGACTACCCAGTAACTTACTGTAACTTACTAAAGTCATGTGTGCCCTGACGTAAAACTCTGTTCCACACCTGATGACAGAACTTTGATTTGCCTGGGGAAGGTTACGTTTACCATGTTCCACGTTTAATCACAGAGACTTGTCTCGTCTAGATCTAGCCCTTTTAAATATATATAATGCATTTGAGCCAGAAAGACGTAGAGGGTTGGCGAGGTGGGAGGTGGTGGTGGGGGGGGGGGGGGGGTAAGCATATTGACTTAAACGCCTGCAGGGGGTTTAAGTGCGTTCGCCCCTCAATTCTATGGAATCAACCAAAATGTGTGCGACAAATTTGGCAAATTCTTTTTGGATTTTGTTCAAAACATCGGATGCCAATAGCGTCCAAGAAAGCCTTTGCTGCTTGATTGCTTTTCTTTGTTGGATTGGATATAAAAACACCACTGGACAAATAAATCAATCGATCGTTCATAAAACATATCTAGTATTAGAATAAACTGGCTATCAGATGTTAAATGCGGGCAAATAGTTTGATACATTATATTCTGACGATATGGGGTGTATACAACAAGTACGACAGTGTTGTTTGATATCCTGGTTAATATATGATTGTTTGATTGATTTATTCCTGAGCGTATGTCAGGGATCGTTCCCTTAATTCGCATACTGTTCAATGGAAATGTTGGTCTTCATACTTGCGACGTCACCTCACGTGGCTCCTTCATTTCCTGCCCGCGGCCGTGGCTAAGTGTGTAGCGTGTGTTCTAACTAATCCTACTTCTATATACTTTTTACTTGATCAGTTCCGTCTGCCGCACAACCCCTCGTCATATAAGTGAATTGCCCTTGAGTATGAATGATTCACGTTGGGTGACTCTAGCTATTGCGGGGATAGGTTTTGCGACGGTTCCTACCGGCTTTCTGGCTAGGTGACTCCAACTATCGCGGGGCTTGGTTTATATTAGGGCAGCATAAGTTCTGTAGATTAATGCGGCCAGCTGTGGAGGAACATTAATTTTCCAACAGGACATTAGTATTTAACACTTGACAGTATGGTTAGGTTGATGACCATCCTTTTGAAGTACGCCGCTGTCATAACAATGAAAAACCGTTAAGCACGCCGTTAACCAAAATATTTTTTTGTGAAGGGAGAAATATTTTCATGGGCACATTGCCTGTTCACTGACCCGTTTGGTAGAATACGGAAGTAAAATACAGTTTAAAATGAAAACCAACCAAACATGCCTTTTTTTGGAAACTTTTATTCTGTTTCAGGTTTTTGTCGTTGACAAAGATTTTAGTGACATCCGTGTAGCGCATTCAGGAGAACAGGTAAGAATTCCATCTTATTTCATCATGCTCGGTTAAAAATACTTTTTGGTGTTGTGGCGTTGCGACTGAGCTTGGCTGTACTTTTTTAATTAGCTAAGCTCTGTCATTATCGCTGAGTCAGATTGTGTTATTATAACAAAGCTAGATTGTGCCATTGTGACCGAGCAGCCCTGTGTCATTGTGACTGATGTAGACTGCTTTAATATTACTGAGCTATACTGTTTTATTATAACTGAGCTAGATTGTGCCATTGTGACTGAGCAGCCTTTTATAATTGCGACTGAGCTATACTGTTTCATTATAACTGAGCTAGACTTTGTCATTGTGACTGAAACAAACAGTTATTGTGTCCAAGCTAAGCTGGCATTATGACTTTGAACCACCATATTACATTTACTCAGCCTGGACATCACTGCAATTGAATGTAACAAATGCCTGGGCATGTCTACTTTCTTCACCTTTTCCCTTTTCAGGGCGCTATAACATTTAATTGTGCACTCGCCGTTAGTCTTGGGTGAATCATTGGCAACTGTATACACAATTGTATTGGAAAATATTCTCCACATGTGGATATCAACATAATCTGTCGTTAATCTGTCTGGCATTTTGTGCCCTGGATACGAAAATACGGACGTGTAAGCTCGACTCATAGAGGAACTACTGTTGACCATCAAGAGTTTTATTCGGAGATACGCTACATTACAACCCTCGGCCGATTAATCGCATATAAATAGAATAAAAGTTATTCTATTTAACTTTTATTACTTATTCTATTTAACTTTTACAACATATGTTATCAGCGCTTTAATTCGAAACTTGGTCATTTTATCGGCCAGGATGGGGGCGGATAAAATGACCAAGTTTCGAATTAAAGCCCTGGTAACATATGTTGAATGTTTAACTCTAGTTTTTACGATTTGTTTAACTTTGTAAAGCACCATTGGCGTATATGGAGAGTTGGTGTCTGTATAAGGGGGAGTAAATATGCAATACTCTCATTGAGTTGGTAAAATACCTTTTTTCGACAACACTTCCCACTTTCATTATTGACTATGGCTGTCTTTTTACTAGCAGAGTCCTCTCTTACCACAACATCTGATTGGTTGCGTAGAAGTTCCCGAGCATCCAATAAATTGCGTGGAAGCCGAGGCGATTATATGCGAATAATCCGCCAAGGATTTAACGCAGCAGGCTCGGAATAAAACTCTTGGCTAGCTAAAATGCTTTCTGACATGAATATAGATTTCCAAGCGACTAAAGGGCTGCTCTATTGGACGTTCCACACAAAGCAAACCACCTATCCTACCAATGAGAACAGTTGTTATCAGCGCTGATGGAGATACACAATTCATTATATTTTAGTATTTAGGCCAATAATCAATCAATCAAGTCCATTCACTCAATCGAGTCCATTCACTCAAACGATCCTTAATATAAGCATATAACACTTGAAAATGAAACGATGGGCCGTACAAGATGATCAAACGTTCAGATTTTAAAACCAAAATTATCCTGTACAAAGACAATCATTGAAAATAACAATCGGTAGAGCTCGTGTTTATCTTTGTCAATCAAACAAATCCATTCAGTCAAACAATCCTATAATATATGCATATAACATTTGAAAATAAAACAAAGACCCGTACCAGATTAAAACCTTTTCAGTCACCCTAAACCCAAAATAACCCATAACCGAAATAACAATCGGTAGACCTCGTGTTTAGTTTTGTCCGGAAGTAGATGGGCCCTGTTTCGTTCAAACTAAATAAGCCGATTTACTGTTCTATAGTTTGGTTCATACTTCGGCGCCTCTGTGTGTACTGTTGATGTAAATGGAGATTCGTACGACGATTTGGTAGTAGGCGCTCCTCTTTACTCTTCCATGACGGAGGAAGGAAAGGTGTATGTGTACCTAAGTGATGGGTTAAAGGTAAGATAATTTACTCGTATATGAGCGGTGAGGTAATTAAGAATTGAGTAATTCCTTGGTTTATGTCAAACATCATCGTCAGTAGTAGTTCAGGTATGCTGCTACGATAATATCATTTGCCTTCAACCATTTTTTCGGAATTTATATGTGGGGTAGAATTCACACTGAAGTAAAAAAAAATGCAAATGTTAAAAGAGGCGAAAACAAATCTCACTTGTATTGCTTATGTTAAATTTTGTTAGCCACACATACAGATGGCCATCATTTATTCAAGGGAAATGTCGACAAATGATAGTGAAGACGGTTTAAATAGATGTTTCATCATTTTAATGGTCGTCGCCATGTTTAACCAAAACAATGTACTTCGTCTACGGCTACTATATACAGCATAAGGTAACACAACAAACATTAAGCTAGAAATAGTGTTTTTAAAGCCATACTCCGGATTGCAATGAAACGCATATAGGTAAACGGACATCATTCCTTGGGTTCAATTATGCTCTCTAATACTTGTGTCTTAAACAATGGGTAATGCACAAACAACAGTCAAATTTATCCACGCAGCCATGTCTAGGTACTTTTATCATTAAGCAGAAGAGCCCCACAAATATTAACCAATAAAATATCTTTCTTTTCAAAATAGGTGCCTACATCACCAGACCTGTAGAGTCGACTGTTTAACCCTTTGGCAGCTAACCTATATAGGCCATTGGTTCACACATATTATTAACCTGTAACACCAAAGATTGTTAGTCGCGTGACGTCAGGACAGAACTAGCCGCGCCCAAAATGCCAGTGGTCGTAGGAAGCTATATATCTGTAACTCTCTGGTTATTTTATAAAATCAAGAAATGATAAATCGATGCCATATTTAAGTATATTTAATGGTAACCTTTCAAGGAATATAGGGGTCATTTCAGCCGGGAGTATTGCTTTAAACAGAGATAATTATTCACAGCCTTGATATATGGTGCTTTGAACATGTTTTAAAGCACCGACCCGAACAGCTGATGCCAGTCTTCAGAATTCAACCTGAGAACGTAAACACAAGAAAAATTTTCGTACAATGGTCTATAATCGATATTAAAGCATTTTAAGTTTTTACTTTCTACTTAGGTCAAATGTTCTTTTGATAATATTCATCTAGATAAAAACTTTTCCATCAGGTGTAAAGTTTGTTGCGTACCTGGAAACTAGAAAAGTTCATGCTTTAGTTTTCATCAAGGAATGGTTATGACCTAGGGGGAAAACAAATCACAAGTTTTGTTTTTCAGTTTTATTGGTGGAAACATTTCATCTAGTTGGAAACTAACAAATGGAATTCATGTGTTTCCACCAAGGAGAAATCGTTTTTACGCAAGTGCTAAACAGCATTTTTTTCTGTGTTTTCGAATGGAAGTTTATGTGGTGATGTTATGCCGTAAAGCTATTTGAGACAGTGACTGAGACTTTAACTGACCCGTCTCTGTAATTATCAGAAACATAAGACATGCTTAGGTCACCTGTCATTAGTTATCAAAAACTTATCACGGCCTTTGCTCAAATGTCTGCACTTAACAGACACTTTTTGTATGTTTTGGTCATGTTACTTTCCACCTATCATCTGTCTGCAATTGTCAGAAACGAACCACATATTTTTGTCACTTGCCTGCAGAATTCAAGAACGCATTACACAGGGTAGGCGATAACTTCCAAGACTGGCTTAACAGACCTCTAAAACAAAATATGGCATTTGAATAGCCATCTTAGGTGTACGAAAACTGGCTCGTCCATAAGCTAACCTGAATGTATATGTAGTCTATATGGTTTCTACTTTGTTTTAGTTTTTAAAGCAATCTACCTCTCTACTCGGACCTGGTGTTCGTTACGGTCGATTTGGAAACGCCATTGAAACTCTGGGAGATATCAATAGAGATGAGTTTAAAGGTAAGTGGGAGGAAGCACAGAAATTTTAGGCAGAGCGTCAACATTTTTGCAAAACATGGACCTTGTTTCAAGTAGTCTATCTTATGTGGCATTTCGATTGCTGTCCGTAGGTTTGTTTTATCTATCTTTATAAAACGAACCTTGGAATATAATGTTATCTAGTCAATGTTGTCTGAGTATTAGGGAGTTCAGCGTTGCGTATTAATAACGCCTCTGAATATTACTATGTTGTTAGAAAAAGACAATCCCCAAACTAAACCTTAAGGCCGGATGGCAGAGTGGTCTAGGTGGCTTGCATTTACTGCTGGCGATTTGGTGCCTAACTCTAAGAGTCGTGGGTTCGATTCCCGGACGGGTTTCAACCTACAAAATTTTCTGAACAGGTATATGTTCTTACTAAGAAAGTGTTAACCCAAAATAATGAAAATACTATTAATCTTCACTTTCTAAAAGACACAAAAACTATTCAAGTGTATTTTTAGTTCTGAGGAACTGACCAGCCACTGCTTATATCAACTGTTTTCGTTCGGAACGCTGGCTAAAAATGTATCATTTAGTTGCCGTTTGTGGTCTATGTAACAGGTACATATTGTTCTGGGTTAAATGCATTTCGTTTACGAAGCAATATTATGATCGAGAAATGGCAGAAGTTTCCCATAATGCATCATTTTTAAAGTTGCGTTCTTCTTAATTTTCTTGGGTGCTACGTCACATGATACGTTATAACATGGGACTCGGGGCCCCAATACAGGTTAGTTTATCTATATGGCAGTTACGTACTTCTAGTTAATAGACTTCTGGTATTACTTGTAGTAAGCAGGTTCAGTTTGTCAGCTGAATTTTGTTTTTTACCAAAGCCTTGAGTTAGCTGGGGTGGTGATCTTTGGTGAACGGATCATAATGTGACATGCAATACAATACAAGGGGATCTTTTGGTCCGATTTTATTCAGATTCACTTCGAAAAACTTACCAAAGCCATGAGTGAGCTGGGTTTTTACTGGATAGCTGGGAGCCTGTGGTGGTGATCTTTGAACCCTAGCAAGCCTGACATTGCTGAACACAGTTGGCAGGCTTTTGTGTCAGATAATAATGTGACATGCAATACAAAAATATTTTTTTTAGTCCGATTTTATTCAGAATAACTTACATGTGCTAACAAATTTGTGTAGCATTTTTGGTGAGTGTGACAGTCTATTTTAGTTATCTAGAGTTTAAAACCAATTCGTACTAACACTATTCCTAAAAAAAGCAAACCAAAAAGGGCAAACTACTGTCATTTCCTCTGAATTCTTGCAAATCCACTGTGAACTGAGGCTATATTGGAGAGATTGGTGTAAGGCTTATTTTAAAACGATTTCTAAATGTAATCCTTTATACCAATATTGATAAAAGTTCTACTAGCAACTAAGCACAAAGAATTTCGTTAATCTTGTTATTCCAAGTGGGTCTCGTTGTGTTTGAGAAATTGAAAATTGGTTTTGAAACTCTTATCACACACATCGCACCTATATGGCCTCTCATTACTGTGAGAAAATAAATGTCGTTTTAAAGCAGCAGTTGTCTTACAACTTTTATCACACACATCGCACTGATATGGCCGTTCAGTGCTGTGTGTGATCAAATGTGCTCCGAGATTACAGGACAGCTTGAAACTTTTACCACAAATTTTGCACAGATGTGACTCAGCAGTTCGATGACGTTTCTTATGCTTTTTAAGATCACGCAGGGTTTTAAAGTCTTTATCGCACACATTGCACTGATGGGGCCGCTCCGTGCTGTGACTGAACATATGGTGCCTCATTTCATATGCAGCTTTAAACACTTTACCACAAATATTGCACTGGTGTGGCCGATCAGAACTGTGGCTCATGCCATGCTTTTTTAGGCCGTCCTGGGTCTTAAAAACTTTGTCACACAAATTGCACTGATGTGGTCGTTCAGTGCTGTGACTATACATATGATGCCGGAGTACAGACGGGGTCTTAAAGTCTTTACCACACACACTGCATTGATGTGGTCGATCAGTGTTGTGAATAGGCATATGCTGTCTGAGGCCAATCGCAGACTTAAATTCTTTACCACACAGAGTGCACTGGTGTGGCCTCTCCTCACTGTGGCTGACCATATGCTGTCTCAGAACACCTATTGTTTTAAATCCTGTACCGCAAACCTGGCACTGATGTGGTCGCTCAGTGTTGTGAATGATCATATGTTCTTTCAATCGCTTTGGAGTTTTGAACTCCTTAAAACAGGTCATGCAGTGATGTGGACGCTCAGAGCTGTGACTTAGCTGGTGATTTTTGAGGACGCCCAGTGTCTTGAAATGTTTATCACACACATTGCATCGATGTGTCCTCTCGGTTTTGTGACTGTACCCATGTTGTCTGAGAGTATTATTGGTCTTAAATTTTTTCCCACATATCTTGCACTGATATAGCCGCTCAGTGCTGTGACTAATAATATGTGATCTGAGAAAATGCAATGTCTTAAATCCTTTACTGCACAGATTGCAGTGGTGTGGCCGGTCAGTGCTGTGACTGATCATATGTCGTCGGATTTCACATGTAGTTCTGAATAATTTTGAGCACACTTTGCACTCATGTGGCCCCTCAGACTTGTGACTGAGCATATGTTTCCTCATCTGGGGCTCAGTCTCAAACTCTTCACTACAGATACAACACTGATGTGGTCCCATAATCCTGGGACTGTTCAACAGCTCTCTGAGATTACTATTCCTTAAATCGGGTCTCACCGAAATGTTCCCAACACCAAAGTTTCTACTCTCATTTTCCCTGCATTCTCTGTTGTCGACATCACATTCTGATATCTTTTCTTTGTTTTCAGGTACATCTTGGTTAACATTCATTATTTCCACCAAGGTGCCATCATATGCATTATTTTTATCCTGAAAATCTGAATGCGTGTTCTCAAAAACATAAATCTTATCATTATTTTCAAAACACCAGTTTGGATTCTCAGGGCTCTTATTGTTAATTTTCACTTCCTGTTTTATAAGCTTTACTCCTGTTGCCATGGTAACATTGAGATCATCGGTGCCCTGCAAATGTCCATCAGTTGTTTGAAAACAATGACTGTAATCAATATTTTCTAAACCCAGCTGTTCATTATCAAAATTCTCTTTCTTAACTTGTACATTCTCTCCTTGATTTATAATGTGTAACACTGACTCCATCTTTTCATTCTGGTTGACCGTGATGGGGTAATCTTTATCCTGTGACTCCACACAAACAGCGTTCTCAAAACCTGGTTGTTCATTCTCAAAACCTGGTTGTTCATTCTCAAAACCTGGTTGTTCATTCTCAAAACCTGGTTGTTCATTCTCAAATGTCTCTGATTTAGCTTCGGTGTGCTCTGCTTGGTTTATATTTTGAAACTCTGAGGCCATGTTCTCATTCATTTATTTGGTTTTCGGGAAATAATATAATTCATGCACTAAATCTGCAGATGGATTGAGTCAAATTTTCAAATTGGTCATTTTCACATCTTTTTTCCAGCAGCATATCTTGTTTGACACTTGGTCATCAAGAATTCATTTTATCTGCTTCTGTTTACTCCAGTTTGTTACTGTCCATAAGGCACAATTTGCATTGAGCTTTCATTGATTGCATAATTAGTTGATTGGTATTAGACACCATGCTTAAGGGTATTTCACTTCTTTTACAACTATTTCCACTTATATGACTGTCATGTACATCCAAAGAGTGAACAACTATAATACCATATTGTGAACTGTTATATACAAATGGTTTAACTTTCAAACATTAATGTTCCTCCACAGCCGATGACATCATCAATGTACTTTAATTACAATGTCCTTAATCAGAGGGTGCATCCAGCTTTCACACTCAAAAACTGCTGGTTACATACACACTACTTCTCCACCAACAAGGTCAAATCTTTACATTCCTTGTTAGATGTTGGAATCAAAGAGACAGATTTAGTATTGATCCATTATTGTCAACTACATCTGCCAAATCCGCCACACCACTTTGAATGATTCAATGTTCATTGCCTACATGAAAAAAAAAATAAACAATTATAAGGCATTGTCATAAGTATGGTACATAAAAAAGCACACTACATAGGCAGAGGCTTAGCCAGAAATCTATAGTATGGTGTCTAAAATGGTCATTTTTCAAACAACTGGCAGTCCAATTTTGACAGTTTTCCTATCTCCAGCATGTTCTCAAAACAGGGTGTCCAAATGAGGCAATTGTTCACTTAAGGGTGTCCACTTGGACGGGTGGACAGGTGTCTGCCTCAGCCCTTGTACATAGGTAGGATGCTGCCTTGTGTAACTCTTTGACATAAGGGTGTAATATAATGTATCATTTCTCACGAGGTGAACTGTTTTGATTGGGATTTAAGGCTGTACTAAGATCTTATTTCAGTTACATGATGAGGTGCCAGCTCAATGGTTGAAGGAGCCCACAACACCACTGGTAGTGGTAACAAACAAAGACAGCATTGGACAATGACAGTATGTAATGCAAACACATCAAAAACAGATGGGCTTTAGTTGCCCCTTTGCTCTAAGAGCACCAAGGCAAAATGTAACTCTCTCAAACCTTTAATCCAAATGACATTTTCTGGACTTCATACTTGGATGTCAGGTGTTTTGCTAATCACTCAGTCATCTGGTTCAGATCTTTCTTTGCTAAGACAAGATTCAAAACAACGCCATTGGTAGCAAGTCTGCCTTCATTTTCATGTGATTGAGTTGCTGTTTGCTGGACCAATTTTTAGATGTTGACAGAAATTTAAGGGAGTGTATTGACTGCAAGGCCTGGTAGAGATTGTGAAATCAGGTCAGTCCTTTTATGAAATTGTGTTACAAAATTGTGGTCAAGACTCAAGAACCATAATTGGCCCGGTGAGGGAGCGGGTGGGCCATGGCCCTGCAGAATACTCCCTCGGACTACAAGCATGTTGTATATATATAGTTTATAAAAATCTTAATGCATATTTCTTACTGAAATTGAGGGTGAATTCATAGGTGGCTCGCTGTCTTATAAGTGACATAAAATTAAAGTACTACAGCATACAAATTCTAACTGAACGAACATTTATGCATCCATTCCTTCATTCAATCGATCTTCCCTGCATCATTTCATTCATTCAGTTATTCATTTGTTGAACACGATATGTGGGGGACACACAGGCGATTATAATTCCATTGCCCAATCAGCGAATTCACTGACTAAAGTTTTTGGACAACTTGAGTGCACACACATGGCCATAAACCCAGAGATTCGGAGTAGTTTTTCAGCAACCTATAAGGCGATAGAGTCATGTGATTTGTCTAATAAGGAGTTTGTTTGTTTGTTTGATTGTTTGATTGGTGTTTAACGTCCTACTCAAGGGTATTTCACTTATATGACGACGGACACAAATACAGAACATCACAAACACATATTCTTCCCGTACCCTTTAGCTCTGCGAACACCAGGGCAACAGAAAGCAACCTCTTTGAAAAAGGAAGCCTAAATGACTATTATGGACACCATACTTTTGATTTCTGGCTAAGCCCCTGCATAGTATTAGTCAGAAATCAAGAAGAGGGTGTCCCAAATCGTCATTTTTACAGAAACGGAGTGTCTCATTTTACTGTTAACCTATCTTTTTCATGTTAAATTGGACTGAAACCTGGTATCTCAAATGGCTTCTTCGGTGACTCAAAGACACTCATCTGGCTAACACTATAAAGGACAGCATAAAAGTGCCAAAGGGCAGTTATTTTGGGGGACGAAATAACCCTTAAACAAAAACGTTCCCAGAGAATCACCCATAATAAACAAGACAATCGTAGCAGTGCAAATAAGGCTATACCCAGACTCCTATTCACCATTCTTGGTTCGGCTGTTTCGATTTTAAATTTAGACCACAATTTCTTTTTAAAAAACATAGCATTCAGGCCATAGATTGGATAGGGAAAATGAACGGGTATTAAAGGCTGATAACAATTTGAGAAATTTGTAGTTTTGACTCGCAGATATGCAATCCTGAAAAAGTCTTACATAGAACACTTTCAAAAAGTTCCTCCAAAACTAAGTACAAAAAGCGAATGAGAGTACCATCTGCAAACAAGTCGGATAAGGTTGCTGTGTAGCTGCGACACCAGGGCAACAAGGACCTCCCACCAATCACCTGCTTTTACACCATGCACATAAGACACAAAAAACTGGTAATTTACGATTTCTCAAGCTCGTTATTTATGAGCTTTCCCAGAACCCTGACAAGAAAACAGACAAGATATTTATTTATCAGACTGTCTACTTAACACAGCTGGTAGAGTAAGACCAGGCTACAAGTGGCAGGTGTTGTATGCCATAAAGCGTATGGATTACAGTGTTAAGCAATCAATCAGGTCAGACACAACAATCTTAAAGGGAAAGCATTATCTAACTGACAAATGAACTGTTACAGTTCAATAAATTGAAATAAATAAATTTACTTTGAAACGAAATAAATCTGATGTTCCAATTCTTATTTGTGCTAATAATTGAATTAAATAATTGGCAAGTAAAACATGTATGTATTGAAATCTAACCAAGTTAGGAATTTGTGAATCTATTTAAGCAAGAAATATTTTTGTCACTATAGACTTGAATTTCAGTTTATTAAGTGACAGTATAAGCAAGATAAATACAAATTTTAATTAATTCTAATTCTATTTTAATAAAGCAAAGTTTCAAGAAGGACTCTTGAAGGTAATTCTTGTATTTACATTGTACTTGTTCATTTGATTGGTGTTTATCGCCGTACTCAAGGGTATTTCACTTCTATGATGACTTGAAATATGTCCCCTTCACACAGCCTTATTCAGGTGGAAAACCAGGCGGACACCTCGTAAAAACCACCACCGATATTGTCAGAGCCACAACATGTGACTCGCTGATACACCTGATTGTCGACAGATGGACACCACTAAGCCACAGCTGCAGGCTCTTGTGTTTACAGTCTAACAGTCATATCATTATTATTAAAGGGATGAGTTCAAAAAATAACTCAAAGCATGTCTTTCACCCAAGTCATGAATATTAACCAATTAAAAACTTCAAGAGCATTTATTCACCAGAATGGGAAATAAATTAATTCAAACATTATTTTAATTAAATTATTTTTTCTTCTCTAAAGATAAGTTACATTTTCTGCATTAAACCTAACACCTGGATGAAATTACAGGTGTTCTTCACCATCTACAGGCATGTGATAAATAACACTTTTTTACAGTAAGCTTTAGGCATGGGAGAGTGATTGCACACCTTATAAATGACAGTCTTTAATAACTAATCTAGCAACGCCAAGATCAATACCGGTACTTAACACGTTACATAATATAAAAATATGTCACCAATCAAAATCTGACAATAATTAATAAAAATTGAGTGACTTTTACATACTTAATCCAAATAACTGATCAAACTCTTAAAATATCAAATCAAAATATTTTCCAAAATTTCAAACCCTGGCCAGCAGTAAAAATTTAAAAACATCTGCAGGGAAGCAGGGTGTCCAGTAAACAATTTAAATTGTTCTAAAAAGTTTAATAGATTTTATTATTGTGTTTATTTTAAATAGCCTTCCCCCCAAAATTATTTTTTTAAAAATCCAACAGAATATTTGTAACATTGGACCCCTCATTGCTACTTTATACTTTCCTTTCATCTTTTAACACTTGTCTGAACAGATGGAAAAAATTAACAAATTACGGTTGCAAATTTATCCAGTATGCCATTGAAATTAGGCGAACATGTATATACCTGTATGCTTTGTAAAGAAATTAACGAAGCAGATTCTAGTTTCCATAGGCTTTGTCTTATAATTAATACCATCTATCAGTTATTTTAACAACTCTTGCCTTAATTTCAGCTGAAGAATGAAGCTTTTTGTGTGAAAAGAAGTATAAATACTGTACCCGGACAAAAATGTGTGCACAAAATAACCAAAGGAAACTATAGGGCACACAGAGATAAAATGTCAAATTCCCAAACACAAAATTTTAGATCACAAATTTCTCTAAATCATACATAATGTCCATACACTATTTTCAAAATTTCTCCATACATGGGATTTCCCTTACTAGAGTTATTATGGTTGGATGAATTCACAGAGATGAATATACAAAATTAGAGAATATGAAAAACGAATTAAAACTCACAAATTTCTCTAAATCATACATAATGTCCATACACTATTTTCAAAATTCCTCCATACATGGGATTTCCTTTACTAGAGTTATTATGGTTGGATGAATTTACAGAGATGAATAAGCTTATACAAAATTATAGAATCTGAAATTTTTAATTTTTTTTTTCACAGAATAATTCAAGTTCACTGGTATTTGTACATGTAGCTGGGTAAAAAGTATACCGTAATCAGAAGAAAAAATAGTACCCACTTGACATATTTATTACAAGGGGCTTAAATACTGGAATATGGCCAAAAGACAATACTTTAAATGCTAGAGTATCCAAGGTGTGGCTTACTCAACTACAGTGTAAATCAGATACATATGTGATATTATTCTACACTTTTCAGTTTAAAATGATAGGCAGCCAAAGATAACATTGGCACAGGGATATAAAGATTTTTTAAAACTGATGAACCATGTTATGTTTTACATGAACTACCAGCATGACAGAGCATGGCAGGTCGCATGTTCTGTCTCGCTGTTTGGCTGATAATCGTTGTCCAAGGTGTACAGTGTAATGGGGATTCGTCTTTACCAACACTAACTGCAAAGAGATCTTTGTCCAGTTGGGAATGTAATGTATGTTATTTAGGATCATGCGTATCTTACTATAAAAACTTGTGTGCTACATTTCAAGTATGTCTTTTAAAAGATGCCGATATCCACCCGAATCCCGGGCCTACACAAGCTGAGGCCAACAACAGCCGCTCAGGCACTCTGAGGCCGATAAATATATTCTACCAGAACACCCAAGGTCTAAAAACAAAGCTTTCTGATGTTTTCTGCTATTTCTCTGATAATTTCTTTGATATTGTGCTTTTTACTGAAACTTGGCTAAATCCTAACATATTGAATGGCGAACTTTTTGATCAATCTGTTTACTCAGTATATAGAAGGGACAGGTAGGACACACCCTCCTTGAAGAAGGAATGGGGTGGGACACTCATAGCCGTGTGAAATAGTTTTTCGTCACAGCGATGTTTTGAATTATTTGGGTAGAATTAAAACTTGAAAGACAAAAAGTGTATACAGCCAGTGTTTATTACCCTGGAGACACAGCAACTAGTGTTATACAAAAATTTGACAAATCTCTTGATTTGGTCTATGGCGTAGCGGCGAAAAACGACATAGTATTTATTTGTGGAGACTTTAATCTGCCTGATATTGTATGGAATGTATCTGACTAGTACGTAACTGAGCCGGCCGTGTGGACTTATACAAGATCTGAGTTATTTTTAAACAGTTGTGTATATGAACACGGCCTTTATCAATGCATTACTGAACAAAGCTGTAATAATCATTTTCTGGATTTAGTCTTTTGTAATTCAGACAATGTGCATGCTTACTGCTCAGAACCCATGGTAGACTCGTTACATAAGTAAGTCTATTGTATGTGAGCTGCGACTCCCATACAGTAGTTCAACGCCTGTTAGGAACAATAGAGTGGTCTACAATTTTAGGAAGGCTGACTTTGCACATCTAAAGCAAACTATATCCTGTATCCCGTGGTGTGTTTTACAACAATGCAATGACATAAATAGCTGTGTTGAGTTGTTTTATGATTTTGTGTTTGCTGCAGTGGAAAACATTGTGCCAAAAGTGAACACGGGCAAATGAAAATTCCCTGTGTGGTATGACGGAGACCTCATTTGTCTTTTAAAAGAGAAGGAATCATACTACAGAAAATATAAAAGGAGGGAAATTACGTATGAAGAATTTTCCGAATCGTGTAGAACTTTTAAACAGCCAATTTTTGTGCAATATTAAGCTTTACCCCAATTAATTTTTTTAATTCGTCCTCTTTCAGCTGAGGGATGGATCCTCGTCACAAAATCCGAAAATTTAAGAAAATAAATACTATAAAAGTACATGAATGTTTAAATATGCAGAATAAAACAGTCTTTGCTACCTTATGTTTAACAGAACACTTAAAATGTAATATTACACAATGTTTATGTGGCAGCTGATGCTGTCCTGCAATATTTTTATATTTACATAATATGTTATTAAAACATATGGTAAATTATTCATTGCCCAGCCTTGAGGAAGCCAAATTATCTTCTTTCTACATAACAGTAGTCATCTGGCTTAGGGGCAGTTTGTTTGAAGAGTAGCAATGCTGTTTTTACTTAGCACTGGAGGAAAACTAACTTTCCAACATTATGGAAACACTTCACATATTTAGCTAGTGTTAATTATTGTTGGAAAATACTGGTGTCCAATAAATGAAATACTCTTAAGCATGATAGTTCTTATGCAGGTTATATCAATTTCCCATTTACAGTGAAGACCTCCTTCAAATTGATGAGGAACTGCAATAAGCAAGTCTCTCCTCCTGTGATAATAGGGATGATAGAAAATTTAGTGTGCAGCACTAAGAATATAATGATGGGTTAAATAAGCCAATCACAATTGTAAGTTTACCTTTACAAGATTTGGAATAAGAGCCTTTTCTTCTCCAGTTATTAGTATATGTGCTGGTAAATCTTTAATACATTAGAATTGTACCTGGCGTCTATCAGTAACTACAATGTACATCCTCATTAATGTCATCCAGGTCAGAATCTGAGGAAAAGGACATTCTGCGTTTTGTTTTTGCCTGCTTGCGACGCCCATACTCAATCTCCCAGTTCAAGGACACATCTTTCCCTCCTATGGCTGCCTCTGTATATGGGGACAGGTCTCTTTTTTCACCTTTAAAACAAATTTGAAAAAGGAGATGAAATGTACTTCCATTGTAGTTCTCACATTTACAAAAAGTTAATTTAAAATAACAAATGATGGATTGGTGTTTTATAACGTGTTTAAGAGTATTTAACTCATATGATGGCTGGGAAATCTCAGCAATCATCGACACTAGCAGAACCAAATGTGAAGTAAAAACAGTTTTGATACTCTTCAAACAAACTACACGAATTCAGAAATAAATATAAGCCCATTTTAAGATGTCAAATTAGATGGGTGACTATTGTCGTCAGAGGGTGAGATTAATCCTAATAACATTGTGCTCCACACAAAACAAAAGAAAAAAATAAATACTGCTAAACATTTGAGCTTAAACTGAATATTAAAAGATTTCATTATAACAATCTATGGTATTGTAATAATCAAATTTTGACTTAATTGTTGTCAGATTCAAACTTATTCTAGCTGTGGTCTCGAATTTGACAGAATCCACTCATAAGTCAATTAACCATCATCGTATAGCGTATGCTGTACTTAATGCCTAGGCCTACAGCTGCAAATACGACCCAATATAAATTTTAAGCAGACCTAGGAATTTTAATTTCGCCATTTAGCAGGTAGACAAAAAAAGGAGTCAAATTCACTTAACAGTTCGTGATATGTAGAGTTAGATGAGAAAATGATAAACCTACCTCCAAATCTAATTATTCTGGCTATGTATTTAGTCTGTTTTTTGCCACCTCAGTTGTTTAATGGCCATGGCACTTGATCTTCTTCATCCTTATCCCAGCTTTCTCCATTCATGGTTGATCTTTCACACTTTGTGACTATGTACTTTGTCTCTACAATGTTGACTTCCCCTCGTTCAAAGAAATCAACAATAGCATACTTTGGTTGGGCCATTGCTGCTTTCAAAATTGACGATTACAAAAGATATACAGATGATTGAGTAGGCGTTAACGTGTTAAAAATAGTGACATAAAAAAATCTTGCTCACCATTTAAATGTTCACAGAATAATGCGCGCCTGTCACATCCTTTGTTGAATGTTTTTATTTTTTAAGATTTCCTTTCAAAAAGCGCTACCCAAAATTTTAACATATTCGATTTATTATTTCAAACACAAATGGTATAGTTTGGACATTAAAATATTTATTTTAAGAACGAGCTCTTAAAAATATAGTTCGGAAGTAGATCTGGTATGGTCAGGCTTTTGGAATTTTCTCCCTCGTCATAGTGAAGTAATAATTATGAGGCGTGAATTGTTTGCATGAATGAAACAATTAACGGAAGTAAACTATATTATATCTTTACTTTTGTTATACCAAATTTATTTTTCTTAAACGGAAATTAAATTTGTATACCTGCATAATTACAATTTTATTGAAAGAGTGAAGGAGGAAGGTTAATACATCGAACAGCCTGTCTAGTTTGTTTTGAAGAATGACCTATATATATATATAACTATATATAGGTCATTGTTTTGGTTTGAAAATTGCCTGTATTGCTGCATTTCATTGGCTGAAAGATAACTTCCACTGAATCTTCTGTCCAATACAAACGAATAAGAGGTAGGCCTACAGCAACATTTATTTAGTAAATAAGAAATGGAGACTGGCAAGCCAAAACGTAAATATCGTCAATATTTAACTGATCCAGACAATCCAATTATTCCAAAACAGTCACTGAAGCGATGGTGAGTCTGCTTGCTATCGACATCGATCAAAATTCCAGTACAACTGAGACTCAACTTGAAATCAGTGACAATTCCCATGAAAGCGAAAATGAAACAACAACAACGTATGATGAAGACACCGATGAGTTTAACAATCCTGAAGATTTACTGATGGACAATGCAATACTAAGTGTTGCTGACGTTATAAGCCAGGGTAAGTACATTTTGACAGTATGTTATTTTAAACATATTATGTTATGTTATATTATCTGTTTTATACAATGGATACAATTGTTATTTGTTTGTTTGATTCGTGTTTAACGTTGTACTCAAGGATATTTCACTTATATGACGACGGACACAAATACAGAACATCACAAACAAATCTGCTTCCCGTTACCC
>JARFOD010076452.1:0-20690 GCA_031763545.1 Mopalia muscosa
GTTCGAGTCCGCCTTCCGACCATCAGGTATATGAGCGAGTCACATGTTGTGGCTCCGGCAATCGCAGGGGTGGTTTTTACGAGGTTTCTTCCCGGTTTTCCACCGTAATAAGGCAGTGTACAGTGTGAAGTGGACAATACGCCGTCTTATAAGTGAAATACCCTTGAGTACGACGTTAAACCCCCAATCAAACAAACAAACAAACTGTATCGAGCGGCGTTAAGGTTGCCAGGGATGTGTACCAGTTGAGTTTTTCGGGCGCAGGATATGGCATCCCACATCATCCGCCGAAATTGTCGACGTCAAGGACGCAGTTCCTTGCGAACCTCTCATTCTTGCGTCTGTAGACACGTGTACGACCATGTCTTCTCTGCAGCATGAATGTGGATTCATCGCTTAACCAAACTCGCCTCCAGTTTCGCAGGTTCCAGTCCTTAATCTATTGCACCAACAGACCCTTACAAGCACGTGGATGCTTTTGTCACAGTACTACGCCAAAGTATGGACGTCTGGCGCGTAAGCTTTGACGGAGACGGTTTCTGACTGTGTGCCGATATTCTCTGGAGACCTTGAACATTTGATGCGGTAAGTGCTGTTATGGTGCGGTGTCTCAGATGAAGTAACCGGATGTAGCGATATTGGGCTGCTGCTGTGACCCTAGGTCGACCAATAACGTTGACGGTCAGCTGTTGAACCGGATTGCTGGTACCGTTGGAAGAGCCTGGAAATCGTGCTCCGGTGGACGATAAAGTCTAGTGACTGCATCCTGTGATGCACCGGCCAGGAGATGACCAATGACGACGTTCCGGGTAGCTGCGTCTAGTCTTGGCATATCGTAGCAATTAAATCGAAACAATTTTTCACAACTGAATTCAATTGAACGGCTATGTGTTTTTTATACCCATTAAACTCGCTTAATGATAAGGCATGATTCGCACGTGCAAATGACCTAACTTTATCCTACGCATTCTTCGTACAGCGTTACATAAAGACTGACCCAAGGGTCACTATCAGGTGCTTAAATTCAATTATTGGACATTTACATTATAACATGATCATGTTGTAATGTCTCACTCACGCAAATTTTTGTTTTAAATTTTGTTTGTGATGTGTTTCTTTTTTGGGAGATTATATGATGGTGGTGTATTCCAACAATAGTTGACACTAGCACAACCAAGATGTAAAGCGTTTCATAATGTGCAAATGGTAATTTACATGTAATGATAACTGTTTTGTTGGGTATAATGGTTCGCTGGAAGAGAAGATTGGGTGTTCTCATGATAGGTACAAGGTTTTGATATTCCTAGACAAAACAGAACTGTAAATGGGTGCTGGGGTGGGCATGTTGAAATACGAACGGATTTGTGTCTTTCTATATTGGGTCTCTCAGGAATGGTAAATAAAACATCCATTGTAAAATCACAAACACATTTGCTGTATATACCTCTTTATGTATGTATTCCATTTGCTTTGGCTCAAATGAATAGTCGATATATATTGAGCCAGATGATATAACATATGACGTAATCGTGTATAGGATTTGTCTTACGGCTTGGCATCTGTTTTCCACCAGAACAAGCTTGCTTCTCGTTTTATACACGATTAACGATTTCCCTGTGCCGCCTGGTTTCAGCGGTAACGCGGAATATCTTTAAATCCATTACCTTGGCCTTGCACGGGTTGGAGTGGGAATCCGGCTCCATCCGTAAGGGGGGAGGAGAGGGGAAGTGCATGAGAAGATGGTCCAGGTGTATCTTTGTGTAAGGTCTCGATGTAGTACGTAGAATTGATTATATTTAAAAATGGGTATAATTCCCATTGCATAAGTTCCCGATTGCCTTCCCCAGTAAGACTCAATCCACCTTCAGCAAGTTAATCGTTTATTTGTTAAAATATAGACCACACAAATGTATATATGTATCGGGAAATTCTATCGGCATCCTGACAGACATGTGTGGTGTCCATTTATCTATACTCTCACTCGAGGCTCAATATGATTTAAGGACATGTTTGGTGTATTTATAACACGAGTGACAAATAAGATTGTACCTTACATTGACTTGTACATCTTGTCAGTTACATTTTTTCACAATATTTTATACTCCATATTAATGGTCATTACCTTCTCTGTAGGTTACCCATCACAACTCGAGATTAAGGTTAATTAAGAAACTTGTCTCTGGGAGTTATTTAGAACATAAGATCATTCTTCGATTTTAATTGATCTACATCCCTGTGCCAGTGTGATTGCTTCTAGAAATATAATATTTTGTGTTCTTCGAACCTTAAAGTTAGGGATAAATTAAGTTTAAATCCAATTTAATATGCGTTTTAAAGACCGTGCGAGGTGGCTGGAGAGAAATTTAAAAGTCATTCTCTTCTTCGCTGCTTGAGCTGAATGGCATTGGGTGAGCTTTTTAAATTCAAATTTGTCCTCGTTATGCATGTGGAAGTGATACGGAGTGACTCCTACATGTGTTGATCTATGATACACACCATGTCCATTTACTTATAGATATAAACTTCGGTATAAGGTCGTGCTTATAGTCACACCATGTGTTAACAGCGACCTACCCACGTGGTCGTATCCGCGTCGCGATTATATTTCATTGCAAGCAGATTTCATCTTATCAAATAGCATCCATATTATATACCACGCCCAAACTTGACAACTCGCAGCAACACGGACCGGACTGAAACCCGCAGCATACATGTAGGTCTTATAGGCCTATAAGCACTCCACTATACGTCTGTATTTGAGGTTGGAGACTAATGGCTTGTTTTCGAAGTTTCGTCGAACTGAATGTCATTTCACTCCCATAATGGCATACAAATCATGGTCACCTGGCTTGTTAGGGCTTGATAGTAAATAAAATATGTTATTGACCCCAAAAATTGTTTCGTATTTATAAAGCGTTGGTCACATACATTCGAGAATAATAAATAAAGTATTCATAATTTAATTTTAAAACATGGAGTGCTTTTTTTAAATAATTTTTTTATTGTTTTCATTTTTCTCGAATGTATCTGACCCACACTTTATAAATACGAAAGAAGAAAAAACGGTAATTTTGTCAATAACGTATTTACTTTTTATCAAGCATGCACTTACAAACCAGCTGAAAGCAGTCCAAAACTTCCACCGTTTCTCCGAGGCGTTAAATTGCGGGGTAATAAGCTTACCTAGTGAACCTAGTGAAATGACTAGATAATTAAGCAACAGTAATTATAGGCCTACAATGTTAACACACGTGTCGATCTACGACCTCGCAAAATACCATACTTCGATGAAGTGGGGAGTTGTTCCTTTCCTGTCGCCAACGAGTGGAAACGGAAAATATCACCAAACAATAAAACAGTTATACCCAATATACGACAACAACAAAGATTGTTTATATTGTATAAATAAGCTCCAATACATCGTCCTAATTTTATAACATGTGCATTCGGTACAGATCTACATTTTAGATCTTTTATGACACAGGCTTAGTAATCCAGGCGTAAGAGGTTTTATCTTTTGGTAACAATTGTCCCCTTGTCGGCAATATTTCCAGCTTAACTTCCGAAATCTCTATCTGTTAAATCAGTCAAGGAATAGGCCTAGCACAACCGTGGACAACTGTTTATCAACAAAAGCCCCGAACTTTTCTGGTAAGTTTGAACTCGTCAGTATATATAAACTGTAAAACAGTAGAATTACTGGTGAGTGTATTTAGTAGGGTTAGGATGGTCGGATCTGTCTAGAAACTAGTGTCAGTTTACAGGCTGAGTCCAAATTAGGAACTGGGCCCCCGTGTAAACATAGGAGGGTGTGCGCAGTCTGCCAGTACATCATCACTACTCCCCCTGCTCTCAAATTTCCTCTTACTCCTATCTGACTGTAGGGAATTCTTTTGACTCTCTCCTCTTCTGGAGCGCCTATAACAAGTAGCAAGTGAAGAGGAAGCTGGATTCTCCAGCGGTACCATAATCCCTTTCCCGAACACCGGGACTTTACGCTGCCAGCTACAGCGAGAGGTTTCGGCCAAAACAAGCCGGCCGGTAAGTCTATTTACTTTATTATATACTTCAAGATCATTGGAAAACAGATATAGCAGTCATTATGATTGTGTATTTAGTGCCGACACTTATATATTATTATTTATTGTATATTTCTTGAAATTATATCGCTATATAAACAGAATAGCATACGCTATATAATGACAGTTGGCTACCTGGATCTAATACACACCCGTTTAAATAAAATACAATTTATTAAGGCTTTGTAGCGAACGCCTTTTCGAAAATACGCCGAAAACACTCGTAAAAACTGTTACTTGATGTGATAAGCAATTTAAAAAGTGTTTAGGTGAAACTTTATATGTTATTTATATATTGTGCAGGTAGTATAAATTGTAGCGGCCTACCAATGTTGATATATAGTCTTTATACATGTGTTTTGTATATAGTCCCGTCCTAAATATCCAGGCCTATCTAGTCCATGCACTGATTTAATTATGTATGATTATTTCGGTCTTATTCCTCCGATCGCAAAAATACCAAAAGTCACCTATGTTTTGATGCTTGTCGACATCTGGTATAATATTTATCGAGCGGCAGCCGTGGCTAATTTTTCATCACTGGCCTGTTTTAACGCCTAACAGTTTTCTCGTTATGGGTCAACGGAAAGAGTACCCGATTATCTCCCCTGGATTGCACATCGTCTGTTCAGCTGCATCAGAATTCTGGCTGCATTATATCACCTGTTGCATGATGTTATTTAAGTTGGTGAATTTTTTAGAAAATACCATTTTAGGAAAATAACAGAATTAAAATGATATTGAATTTATTAACTGTTGTGTTTGATAGCATATACATACATGGTTTGTCATATTTATATAACAGGCTCGGTATAGTTTTGATTGAAGGACGTATTACACACTTTTGTTTTCAATAAATGCAGAGAGAAAAAATTGCAAGCCTCCACCGGGATTTGAACCTGGGTTACAGGCCCAACACTATACCAACGGAGCTACAGACTCAGAGGCTCATGGGAGTTTTGTACATATATGATAATTCGAATTTGATCATATTTGATTATGACTTAGCGATATTTCAAATTCTAATTTTATCACCTTTTTGAATGGATGTATATGTTAATTCAGTCCTACACTGTGTATTCTGGAGTATTTTATACTCATAATTTATGTGAAAAACACCAAAAGGCCATCAAAATATACACAAAAATTGTTATTCTGTGTTTTGCTGTAGCACAAAAATACACAAAATCGTAAGAAAAAAATTCCTAAACAACAAATTTTGTACATATTAATTCCTTATGCTGGGCAGTTCTGGTTAATGAATACAAAAGCCTTGAAGGTTTTTTTTTAAATGTACCTTAGTGCACACGTTATTCAGGTAAATTGAATATAGAGTATAATAGAAGTTTTCTGTCTTTTGTATTTAGATGTTTCTTAGTATTTTCATTTTGCTTTTGGGATATTTTCTTGAAAACCAAAATGACGTCAAATTCGTTTTTGTTTTTGGAACGTGAAAATTCATTTTTGACGGCTTTAGATATGAACTTTGGTTAATTTAGATTCTAGAACCTATCCCTTCTTAGAGAGAATGTTATTCTCTTCTCTCTCCATGACCACCCAGCAATATCTTCATTTTAAACATACAGAAGCTCCCTGGAGCACAAAGAATTGCCGTGAGTGATGTGTATATCGTACGAAGACGGCACAGCTGGCAATGGTACCGTGTGGTGTTTATATATAGACTACGGTAGCTTGTAAAAATAGTCTCAAAGGGCAGCGATAGCCCACATGGCTAGACTAAGGAAAGATACAATGACACACGGTCTGTTATTGAACCTTAAATCCAGCATTTGATCGATCATTCAAATTGAACCGAAAAAAAAAAACAAACTTAATTCTTAAAGTTGTTACCAACTGTGATGTTTCCATCTATCTGTTTGGATCTAACGATACTACTATAGCCACGCCACCAAATCTTAAGAAGACCTTAAGTCGCTATAGATCAGAATCAAAACAGCAAAAATCGAATTACAGTACATGCATGTAGGACATACCAGTCAACGATTCGTTAATTTGCAGTTGTTCATAACTATGGAAGGATATACATGATAAGGTGAACAATCAACCGACTGACCAACCAAACTGCCAGCCAAATAATCTACCAAGCATGTAGGCAGTCAATCAACCAACCATTTATCATTCCATGAACCAATTCGAGTATACCCATTGCGGCCAATCACAAGCTGGCTTTTCGCAAGAAAATATTAAAAAGATTACTATGTGTTGAATTCTCCTCAAGGAATGAATGGATCAACCAGTATAGAAATAGAGAGCCTCAGGGCAAGCTGTTTTATTTTACATATGTGGAAAAGAATTTCACATATGTGGAAAAGAATTTCACATATGTGGAAAAGAATTCCACATATGTGGAAAAGAAAAGTGATTAAACGGCTTGTCGTATCAGGGTAGATCAGTTTTAAACTGTAATTTTTACTTGAACCCTCTGTAAATAAAGATTATTATTGTTATTATTAAATCAAATGAACTAATGTAAAACACAAGCAAAAACATCAAGACAAAGTTACTGAGGGAAATTCCTCGAAAGGCTTTCCTTTGGAACGTGAGCTTATCTTTTCATTAAGGTGCACCATTATGATTTATTCTACAAAAAGGTGTACATTAACAGCTCATTTCACTAGCAAAGACCCACCCTAGCATGCATACAAGAGGAATATAAATCTACAGGACCTATTGATTAAGGCGAATCTTCCCTCTGGATCACACAACTTGTAATTCCTATTCTCTTTATAGTGGATAAATACGTTGATTAATTTATATTTCTTTGAAATATCAGTTTGCGGGTTGATTTATTCTTATCCACTACCAAGTATCTTGTTTACCGCATATTTTATACACCATATAAATGAAATAACCATCTATCCATAACGACTCGAAATTAAGATCTATTTAGAAACTTGTCGCTGTGAGTTTATCTAGAACATGAGATGATTTGTAGATTGAAATTAATCCACATCTCTGAGCCAATGCGATCATTTTTAAAAAAAATATATGTTGTACTTTAATACCACAAAAACTCTATATACCGATAAAACGACCGAAAAGCCTAGGCCTACATGGTGTGCGTCAACCCGGATTATTATTTTTCAACAACATATAAACACCTTGAAACGACAACTATTTCCGCCAAATATATCAGAACTATACTCTACATTGTTATCAGCTATAAAGTGTAAATTGTTCAAATGCCTACTACGCTCATTGATAAAACAATGGAAAAACAGTTAAGTGATGAGGTTTTGCCACTCACGATCATAAGGTGAAAAGTGTTATTTTCACAATAACAAAACAGTATACATTTGCTCACTAAATTTGGAATAGAATTTCAATAAATCAGATGCTTATATAATGAGCATTGAAGAGAGACGCGTTTGCTTTGCCTCTACCGGGATTCGAACCGATAAGTAGTCGGGGAAAAGTTCTCATTTTCAGATTGCATTTCAATGAATTCCGCAAAAAGATGTCATAATCGACATTGTCTGTTTGTATAATATTCACGTCTGTACGTGTTTTCAACACAATAACTTGTGAAAAAATTCACAGATTAACTTCAAACTTGTAATGTACCTTCCTCTTTTTTAGACCAAAATCACCAAACGAAAAAAAATTGATGGGATTGTAAGCATCTGTTTTTTTATGTGTTTTTTGTTTTTGTTTTTCAAGCGAGCCTTTTTAGGTGGGGACCTTATATAGCTACTCAGCTTGTGCGTCGTGGTACGCAAAATAAACCTGTATTAAAAAGTACGATCAACAACGGACAACAAGCATGTATTATGTATATTTGTGGTCAACGACTGTACAAATCCAACCGGATCAATGCGCAACTATTTTACCTCAGCAGATAATTACCCTGCACAACAAGCATTTCCGTCAAAGATATCAGTAGATTTCTGGTAATATACATTGTTATCAGCCTTTGAGAGAAACTGACGCACTTAAATACACGTACGCTAACCACCGAAACAAAGGGTGGATTAAGTATCAAAACATGCTCCACAAAGCAGGATTCTGTTTCAGCAAATTCCGATAAGAGTTCGAGAGAACTGTACCAAATGACATAATCTTTCGTGGGACATTTTCCTCCACTTATAATATGTTATATGCTGCATGCATACAAAGTTGTACGAGGCACCTTTAGTGCCTCGTTTTGACCACTATCAGGCCTATTGCGTGTCTATCTAAAACAGCAAATTGACCTTAGGGAATGAAAAGTCGAATGTTATTATTGAAACTTTAATCAAAGTTTATTATTTTGGTTCAGAACGGAATACTCTGAGCCTGTATGGTTCACCAGATCTTGTCGATGGAATTGGTAGGTTTGATGATATCAGATGGCCTCTTTCCAGCATTCCACAGTTCCGTTGTATATAGGACCTTCAGTTTCAGTTGATCCTCGTTTTGATAATTTGCGACTTAAAAAAAAATATTGAGTTTTCCCACAGTGCATGGAAATTCAGAAAGCCGTTTTCTCTATGTATAGTCTTAGTTCCGGGTTGTGTTCATGTTCGGAATGAGAGCAATGTCCAGGGTGTTAACATCTCAGTGTTAATGTTAAGGTTATAGGTTTAGTTCGGGTCGGGGTATCAAACGTTTCAATCCCATTCCGGAGGTCGTTTTCATGTCACACTTGAAAAGTTGTGGCCAATAAACCAAGAAGTTGTTATCCAAATGAATGTCTTATTAGTTTTCTTTTGTTTTACTCCTAGAGCTGAAATGATACTAAAGTATTGCAGTCTTCAGACCCCGGGGGTGGCTAGATATAGATACACTGGGAAAGAAATATTCCTTTACATCTTATGCAAAAAGTTCAGGAAAATTCCTCCAATTAAGCTACTTAGGAACATTCCATAGCTCACGTCAGGGTTATATCAAACGTTTCAATCCCATTCCTGAAATCGTTTTCAAGTCACACTGGAAAAGTTGTGGGCAATAAACCAAGAAGTTGTTATCCAAATGAATATCTTAATAGTTTTCTTTTATCTTTCTCTAAGAATTGAAATGATTCTAAATTATTGTAGTCTTCACACTTTGGAGAGACAAGATCCAGGCTCACGAGGAAAGAAATATTGCTCAACATCTGAGGCAAAAGTTTCAGTACTATTCCTCCAATAAAGCACCAGCGGAATATTCCAAAGATTTAAAGGAATAAGCGATGTAAATTGTCTCAAAGACAAGAATTATTCCAATCATTTAATTATGGATTATCAGAAACATATTACGAACATTTCTCACAGGTTATGGAAAATGCCATATCCAAGGCCTTATGGAGCTGTTTTGCATAACTTTGCTAAGGATTTTTTTACAATGTTTCCTTAATACATTTAGTGCTTAATCATGTTGTTGTTGATCATGTTGGTGCATGTGCGCATGATCCAATTGGAGTTTCTTTGGTAGAAGGACAAAACAAAACAAATTTACTGTTCATAACACAAAACTTTATGGATTACAACTTCTAGTTTATTAAGGTTGCAACGTTTCAATGTCTATTCAAGCATCGTTCTTAAGCATATGATGCCTGGATTGACATTGAAACGTTACACCCTTAATAAACTAGAAGTTGTAATCCATAAAGCCTTGTGGTATGTTTAGTGCATCAGCTTCTAAATGCCTCTTAAGCAAGCAATTTACTGTTGTGTCCTGACAATACGCATGCTTGGTCGCAGGGCCACACAATTATATTTCATCTAATCGGTATTCTGGACAGTGGCATCGAGTTTGAATATGCGTCCACGGTGATGGGTCAAAGCCCTTGGGGACTGACCGCTAGTCAGGGAAACAATTTCCTTTTTTGCTTTTCTGAAATCTCATAATCTTGATAGTGCAAAAAGTTTGACAAAAAACTAAGTATTTAGGAACGTTTTATGAGTTTTAAATTGTAAAATGGGTGCCTCAGTCATTTAGTGTATGGAAGGGCGGAAGGGATTAACGTGATTATCTCACCTCAACTGCCTACCTGTTGACTATCACCACAAACCAATTAGCGAAAGGCCCACAGATCAATTGCATGACCGTTGGGGCTGTGTATTTGAACTGGACAGTAGACACAGAGAACAAAATGTTTGTGGTTGTTAGAACACACATTTATACAGAGTATTACAGACTACTCATGCCCCAGTAGGACTCATACTGATAGTACTATAAACAAGTAATTATTGACCAAAACTATACGACTATATACTTATATCTGTGTACCGAACGTATACGATTATTGGTTTAGACATTTTGGTAAGTATTTTCTCAACACTGTGAAACTACTGCAAACAAAGACAGGACAGGATGGACAGAGGATACAGGACGTAATGCAAAGACATCACTCTAAGATCGGCTTCATTTTGACAGCTCGGAGACCACAAGAGCAGCAGCTAGTAAGCGCCTGCTAGAACAACGGCTATATGTCAAAGTTTGTCCTCGCGCTGCTTTGAAGGTTACTACAAACTGACTGTCACTTGACCTCTCTCCTACACCCACCCACACTGGAACCGAAGAGAAAACGCCCATAGATTACAAGGGAGTTCCTCCTTCAATACAAACACTCGATATAAGGGCGTGGCTTTCCCGGGGGGGGGGGGGGGGGGGGGGCGCTTCGTAACCTTATACCGGGGTGGCCGGGCGGCTAAAATAACAGCTACTGCAAGGGTATACTCTAGCGATTAACTCCTCTAACAAGATAAACGGATTTGTGTATATTATGTTCATCAACACAGGCATTGTATTGCATAATGGTTCAGCAAGGGGTTAGACAAACATCGTTATATCTTTCAGCTTAATAGCAAGCTAATTCAATCTCACGTAACTTGGATCTTCCCAAATACTTACAGTCAAATAAAAACCAGATGTGACACTTTTAACCGAACCTGGTCAGTTCGATAAATGTACAGTGTATATATAGTTTCTCGGATATATTACCATATTTATGTGATTAATTTACTTGGTATAGACTTTCTTAAACCAAGCGTTAACGTATAAGAATTCCATCTGGCTAACGCTGTAGGTGTTATTTTGAGAAAACACTTTCTTAGTTTGAACATATTCTAGTTCAGAAAGTTTTTCGGGTTGAAACCTGTCCGATTAATCGAACCCACGACCCTCAGCGATTCGGTGCCTTACTCTAAGGGTCTTGGGTTCGATTCCCCGGACGGGTTTAAACATGCAAAATTTTCTGAACTAGCATCTGTTCAAACAAAGAAAATGTGATGCTAAAATATTAAAATAACGAAAAAACACTATATTATTCGTTTAAGTTGTTGTTTACCACCGGTATATAAGAGAAATATCGCTGTGCTTGCCGCGAGATATAGCCCTGTGAGGCTGTATGTATACCTCACCGAACACAACTAACCAACCAACTTGCCCTGACATTGAGCACTGATCAACCAATTCATTAACACATAATAAAGGTTATGTATCGGAAAGATGTTATTTTCCCAACGGAGCTAAAGCTTTCAAATTTCATGGTTGAATAGCCTACAATTACGGTTCTTATGGAACCCTTTACGGTTCTTCAGTCATGGCTCTGGTGGAACCATTTATGGTTCTGCATGGAACTCTCATTGCAACTGTTCCAAGTAGTTTTCCCTTTTTTATTATCAAAGAACGTTTGTGTCGGAATGGTTCCACATAGATGGTCCCATCTTTTCAAAAGAACCGTTTTTGCCGTTATGGTTCCATACAGATGGTTCCGTGTTTTCTAAAGAACCCTCAAGGAACCATTATTTCTAAGAGTGTATATAGACATACGTGTGCATGATTAGCTTATATACTTACTGATCACGGAGTTAAAATCCGATCAATTCAAACTTATAATTAAGCTAAATAAATAACGGTCGACAGTTCCAAGAAAAGACGAGATAATATATAAAATAGAAAATTTCGTAACAAGCCAGGTGTGTCCCAATATTGTATATGTTAATGTGCTGGGGGGCAAATGGAGTGGTCTGTGGTCACCGTCACGCGCACTTGTTTGCTGATTTCATGCATATCTGACTGAGGGTCAAGGTTTTGGTTCAATTTCCGGACAGAGTTTTCTGAACTAGAATCTAAGAAAACTGAGAAAGTGTTATCCCAAAATAATTATTCATACATGAATAAAAGAGTCATTAATCCTTAAATAGTGTTGGCCGTTGAGACACTCACTGCAGTTTCTACAAACACTTGCTTTCATAAATGCTTCCCAAAAATTTGCATACAATTGTTTGACTTTAGAAGGAGTCCGCATAATATTTGATATATGAAATGTCACCAACACGCAATAGAAAAAAGTTGTAATCTTAACTGAAACATATTATACATGTGGACAGATTATTTGCAACTTGATTCAAACATGGTTCGATCTGCTCACGTGTAGGCATATATATAGGTTATAGCGTTGGGCATGTAACCCAAAGCCCGGGGTTCGAATCCCGGTGGAGGCAAGCAAATTTTTGTCTCTTCATTTTTTCAATTTATATAGGTTATACTATTTGAGCTGCCATCGATATATTAAATGTGGCTGGTCACAGTTATAAACAGTTAAAACTGTAATGATTTGTTTTTGTTTGTGGTGTTAATTTAATTTTAAAAAATATTCCAATAAAGTAACATGCATGCATATTCTGGTACGGTAGGCCTACGCCTAAATTTGATCTAAGCTGATTAATATCTTCTCCAACATTCTATAAGGGCTTGGACGATATAAATCGGTACAATGTTTTGTTTGTTTTTATCCATCCTTTACTTAAACTGGTCTACTGTGTGTTGACCACACTCCCTAATTGTGTGTTGGATATATGGGTAGGCCTAATACATCGAAGTATACACATAGGCCTACGTCTTGATGTCCTTATTAGGATACGTCTTTTAAGGGACTTTTTTTCACGTGACGATACCCACTAAAGTGATTGAAATCAGGCACACACCTTAAATCAGTCTTTTGTTCCACTGATCAATAAATGACCTCCAGTCTATCGACAGACATTTCATAGTCAAATATGTATATATGCTGAAATCCCAACTATTTTATACCATATACCTACCATAAACTGCCTAATTTTTAAGAAATGAAAATAAACTTAAACCAGTGCCCCTGGTTTAAAACTTATGTCACATACTCTCGCGGTTGGAATAAAATCGATTTAAATTTTTTTTCCCACAGATAGACGGAAAAGGTGGTGAATTTAAAATCACGCCACTAGTGGGATTATTAAAATCTCAGTGCATTTTACTACCAACGGAAACCCCGTTGTGATTCATTACTCTGTAGTAAAGGGAGGTCACTCGTGACAAATAAATATCAGGATGTCGAGCGGAGATCCTCAGAGAGACGGTGAAGGCGAGGACGACGAAGAAATGTCGGCGGCCGAGCGAGACCTAGCGGACGACGCCCAATGGAAAATTATTCAAAAAAATACCTTTACAAGATGGGCAAACGAACATCTGAAGACAGTGAACAAGGCACTGGCGGATTTGGAAACGGATTTAGGGGATGGTTTACGACTTGTTGCCTTAATTGAGGTGCTGTCCGGCAAGAAATTCAAACATGTCAACAAGAGACCAACTTTCCGTACTCAAAAACTGGAGAATGTTACGATGACACTGGAATTTCTGGAGAGGGACGAAGGAATCCGGATTGTAAATATCGGTAAGTTAAATTGTCTTCATTATTCACGTCTCGATTTGTTCAAATTTTATTTATTTTTGCAGGATCGCCTCAAATTTATCGCATTTACCTGTACATTGTATGTAATACATGACATTGAATTTGCACTCAAGCTGAAGCCGGTAAAATGTAGGCCGGCCGGCTGACAGCAAAAACCTGTATGTGAGCCGTAAACTACTTAAAATTTTAGATAAAAATTTAACATTTAGTGTTCTTTCTACTTTAAAATACACAAAACAACTAATTTTCAGTTAATACATATGTTTTCACAGATAAAACAAAAACAGATTGTATTGGCTAGGTCAAGATAATTTAAAGTAAATTAAACTATAAGTTTATTTTTTATTATAATTTTTTCATTTTTAATTTTGCAATTTCAAACAAAAATGTTTGTGGGCCTGGCAAAACATATATATATGATCAAACTGTTAAACTTATTAAAAGATTTAAAATGACACACTATACAGTGTCTTTTCTGGAATACCTGATATTACATAAAATGTTGATACAAATGGAAACAGTGTAACACCTTGTATCTACTATTTGAAAACTTGACATACCACATACCCTAGTGGCACACCTACCACCACAGAATTCTAACCGGTGGGATTTACTATTGTATGTTTAAATGGTTGGTTTAACACTAGTGTATTGTACACTTGGTTGACAATTATCCCTTATGTGACTATTGAGGAAGTATTGAGATAAAAGAGATAAAAACTCCACAACATTACATGATATAATTGCAAAACTTAATAGTCTGTGAGACTGTGACAGTGGTTAAGTCAACTTCAGTGGTAAGCGTGTTGGACTATTGGCCCTCCTTTGATGTATACCTCATAGGTTTGGGTGTAGTTTTACAAACTTTCCTCCGAGTTTGCCACAGGGTTTAGAACTACTTGTAGCAGCGTGAAAGTTGACAACCTGTCATCCTATATAATAAGTGAAATACACCCGAGTCTGACGTTAAGTCATAATGAAATAAACAACCAAGGAAAAGTTTGGATCGGTACAGTCATTATAAAGGGTTAGAAAATAGAAATATACTCGATCACAGTGTGTTAGCTAGAATAGCAAAATAGCGTATCTCATTTTGTACTTCTACATCTACATTATTTACTTTTTTAAACAAAAAAAAACATGACTTTTTGACAGTGCTTAAAATAATATATCAAGAACAGACTGTTGAAACAAACAACCACAACTAATGGTGTTTTATTTTTTTGTGCATTTATTAATAACTATAGTGCTGTAGTGTATTGATTGGTCATTAACCATTAAAAAGGCTATGTACACCAAACTGGCATAGGCAGAGCACCACGCATTTACATTTTGTACTTGTGACAAACTGGAAGTCTACAGCAGTTATTAAAGTCTTATAGGAGCGCAATACCGCATCTTGGACATTGTCAAGCACCTTGCACACTGTCTTCGCTAGGACTGAAAATCTGTCAGTCAGAAATCCCTATTCTGATGAATTTTGCCCATCCAAAAATTTCCAATTCTCTATCTTTCTGATCAGTTTATTCACAATTTCTACCTGTCCTTTAGCCTTTTTTACAAATCTTGTGTCCCAAATGACAGGTGTACCGAGACTTAAGCTAAGGCTTTGACCTTGAAAGATTATTTTAATGTTCGTTCTGCCACGTTAAACAACAACATACAAACAAACAAGACTAAAAAGGACTGGTCAGACATTGTTCTAATCACCTATCACATAAACTGTACATGTAAGTCACTACAATTAATTATAGATGTACATTAGTTAAAATCGATAAATCATCTTATGTTCTAGATAACTCTCAGAGACAAGTTTCTTAATAAACCTTAATCTCGAGTTGTGTTATGAGTTATGATACATTTATGATATACATGTACCTTCTACCTTTAAGCGAAGTTAAAAAAATAGAATTTTAGTTTTATGTGTTGACAACCCTCATAGCAGGGATCCAAGAGCTTAGGCAGACACCCGTCCACTCGTTCAAATGGACACCCTGAAATGAACAATGGCCTTATTTGGACACCCAGTTTTAAGAAACTTTAACAAGCAGGACATAGGTAAACTGTTAAAGTTGGACACCCTGTTATATGAAAAGTGAAGCAAAATGACCATTTTGGACACCCTATTTCTGATTTCTGGCTAAGCCCCTGCAGGGATCTGATTCTAGGAACTTCAAGGTAAGCTTGTGCCATGACCCACTGAGCCAGCTGGTGGGGTGTTAAGCTTACCCATGGATTATATATAATGATATTAATTTGCCCCACATGTGTCTGTACATTAAAAAGCCTATGGCCTAAGTTTGTATTTACATGTATTATAAAGATCCTGGTGAAGTATTTGACATACTAGAGTACTTCATGATGATGATGATAAGCTATAATTGGTTGGTTAGACTTATTAAGCAATGACCACCAGGCTTGAAGAGATTATCTCATTATTGCAAAAGCGCTTAGACTAATTTCAGGAGTTAATTTGAGGTAATCAAATTTATGTAACATGCGCATGTACATGTATTGAATGAGATAGGCTGGGAGGAAGTTACCTGTTGTCGGTTGCCCAAAAGACGATTAGCTGCTATAAACAGTTGAAAACAGGCTAAATTGCATATACCAGTAAGGGATACCCCTAAACATGTCGTGACGTTACTAATAGCAGATTAAATATAAAAAAAAGTTTCAGCAACTGGCCCCTGGGGAGCTCAGAGTTTGGGGGGCAGCAGTAAGCTGATCTGTTTGATGTCTTTGTATTGTTTTTATCCTGTCTTGTCTTTGTTTGTTGCCAGTGGTATCGAGGGCATTTTTCTTTATCAATTGGGCCTGTCATGCCAAATATGAGTGAAATAACCTTAAGTACATTGTTAAACCCCAGTCAAACAAACATGTATTAATTTATCATCCTCTACCATCTTGACAGAATGTCCACAAATATGGCAAATTTATCTATGTAGCACTTTTGGGGCTTATTATACTAATGTTTCATCCACCTTTGAGTGAAATGCTGTTTGATCTGGCGAAGGGCAGTATGTTTTGAGCATATTCAAACTGCTTTACTTAGCAATAGATGAAGTTTAATTTTCCAACAGGAACAACACTGCCTTTTTAATGTTTTTATCAGATGTCATCATTCCTTCAGAAAAAATGTCACTTTGCTTATCATTCTGTGGGTTTTACCTGTAGCCATTGTATGCTGAACAAAAAAAGTCCCTACTCAGCATTTTAATCACTAGCCTAAAGAATAAGTTAAACTTGTTAGTATCACCTGTACGTCTTAACAAAATGGCATGACATTTGAAACTCCACTGTGGTCGTCTGCTCTATTTACTCAAGACAAGTTACTGAGAGAGGTAGGAAAAGTTCATCAGAAGTGTTCACCTTTGACCTCTGAAAATGTAAACAATGTGAGCAGTTGGTAGTTGCAAAGAAGTAGATACTGTTTTCTAAGGTACTTGTCAAATGAGATCTCATCTTGTCCCATACCATCACGCTGTCCAAACAAATGTCAACACAGCAATACTTAACTTTGAGTCTTCCGTGCAAAGTGTTTTCTGGAAAGGTTTAGAACATATTTAGTGCTGTGATAATATACTTGAATGCCAGTTTTGCGTAAGTCAGTAAGGAGATAATTTATACATTTTGATTGGCTTTCATATTGTTGATTCCTATCTGGGGTCCAATTTTATCCCATTGAATCAGGATCTTTATAAAAGTTTTTATATGACTCAATAAGATTAAATTATGACTCAGTTTTCTACAGTGTGGACCAACTATATCTTATAAACTAGATCTAGGTTTTATCTTGAATGAGATATTGAACCTCTTCACTTTGGAGATCTAAAGATAAGATAAAACACCCACAAATCTCAACAAGCCAAATTCTGTTTAATGCCAGATAAAACAAAATACAAATATCTCACAAATCAAATTCAATTCATGATCCCACTTCTGACACCAAAAGTTGGTTACAACTTTTGGTAACTTTCTTAAAATTAAGCAAAAGTTTAGAACTTCTCAGGCAAATGTGACTTTTTCAATACCTATGATGAACAAGTCAGGATATGACCTTTAATCACTATACCATACACCACTAATACAGGCTTTCAACTATTTATTCCAAAATTTTAGTCTTCTAAAAGTCATAATTACCTATGAAGAAGTTCATTTTAAGGCTTTTTTTTATAGTAATAAGCACATCTTGATTATTACCATTTTATAACTGCTTCTGTATTAAATCATTTCAGATTTACACAAGTATGTCAATTTATATTACTATATATGTCATGACATTCCTCCCTTCTACATTGTTATTATTAATAGGTGAACTTTACACTGGTATGCATTACATTAATAAACGATACTTTACATGTACCTAGATTAATATGAAATGAAGTATGGATTTATTGTAATAAGCATATATATAAATATTGAAGGACGGAGGCGTACCATATTGAGAGTGTGAAATTCCAAATACTCGAAGCATGCTTTGTAGTCTAATCCAATCCAGACCGTCAATTTGTAGTGGTGTAATATTGAAAGCTTTCACAGCTGTAAAATGAAAAGACGGCCAACCTTAGACCTGATAATCTTGGGTCTATTCTTTTAGCTTGCGTCCGCAAAGTACTTTATAAGCGGCCTGCATTTTTCAACTTTATTGAAAGCAGGTGCTTTCAAAAGTGTGACATTGGTTTGAATTGTATGCGTTTGGTCAAAGGACAATGGAAGCAGGGGACTGGGCTTATGGGGACTTAATTGTGTTATAAGTTGTGTAATATTTTGAAGCTTTTGACTGGCGAATACAGAATTCTAATAAAGCAGAAGTATTCAGTACATTACATCATAGAATTATTATTATCCAACTGCACTTGTAAACTCTCATATTCCTGGCTGTTTGATCCACCAGTTACAATGTGCACTTGTTCTAAAGATCGTAAAGTCTCTGGGTTTTTGGATCCTAGTCAAAACAAATTATTTGTCCTTGTCACACCTGGTTCAGGTGTTAATGAGGCAGAGTACAGGTAGTTTAGATTATAGTTTATTAATAACGTATGAGTATCTGTTTTAAATAAAAAGGAGAAGAAAAAAAAATGAACTGCTTTATTTTAAAACGTGATTTGTAAATTAAGCCAACTCCACAGGATACGGGGTATAATGATCTAACAGATTTACATTATTATACATTCAAGCATCAGTGACTATGACAATTAGGATTGGGAAAATTACATAGAAAACATGCTGATGCATCCTTATATAGTTGAAGACATTCCATTTAACTACTGTCACTGTGTACAAATGCATTTTTAAAAGTGATTAACCTAATCTGGATAATCCTATGTTTATGGTGCAGATTGCTTGGTAGGGGTCTGTCAGTTTGTCAGGTGCTCATTGAGCTATTATGGGAAAACAGAAAGGCTATCTGTTTTGTATTGCATTTTGTGATTATCATGTCTGTTGGTTGCCAGTGGTGTTGAGGGTGGTTTCATTCACTCATTGGGCTAGCATGTCTTCATAAGAGTGTAATAAACATAAAGCAAGGGTGGAAATGTTTCAAAATATTTTGCCAGTCACTTCCCAATTTTTTCCTGCAGGCAGTTAAACACAATGTTAAATTTGGGGTAACTTTACAGGACAATCTAAAATTTTATCGAACCTGTCCTGCAAATGTATATATATTTATACCCCTGCTTAAGTATGACTGTAAACCCCAATCAGACGAAGAAAATGACTGGTGGCGTATGTGAACTGTGCACTGTCGATAGTGGTTGGTGTGCCGGTCTACTGATCCTCCCTTGATGTACTGCTCACAGGTACAAGTCACCCAATCAGTCTCAGTTATATGTGGGAGTAACAAGCACAAGAAGTAACTGACAATTTCAGGAATGGTTTTTATAAGGTTTCCTATCAGTTTTCCACCGCATATAAGGATTGTGAAGTAAGAAATGGACAATCCGCCTTCATATAAGGGAAATACCTTTGAGTTCACCTGTCGAACATACATTATAAACTTGCTAAGTTCAACACCTAATGACAACGGATATGAGTAATCTGCACTCCATGAAATAACCACATAAGCGACAGTTGATGTAAATGTGCATATAGCTGGCCTAATAATATGTTTGTGTGAAATAAGGGATAGCCCAGAGGAGGTTGTGTCAAACAAAATAGGGAGACAATTTTAATTCAAATCATTCGGGATGGTTATGTGTGAAAAGGTTGGGGTGGTTTCAGATAGCTATTGTCAACAGTGTAACTGGTTTGTTGAGATTATACTTATTCCTTCCCTGTTCAGATTATTGTTAACTGTGGTATTCAACACAACAGCAGGATACGAGCCTTATCCTCTTGGTTGAGTGCACAAGTACATTTATCCTGGCCGATACACCATACAGTATGAGTACATCTAGCTTAAGGTTTTTCAGGGCCATCATTTATACATTAATAGTATATTTTGAGTTTTTAATTTTAAAATATTTTAGTTTTAAATTGCAGTATTCATAACAAACATAAAATGCAGAATTGAGGTAATGCTATTCTTCGGTGAATATGTCTTAACAAAAAGACATGTTTTCTAAACATTTAAAATGAATTTTCAACATTTAGTTAAGTCAAAGTTTTGTTAAGAGTACGGTAGTATGTGCATCTTAATTCTTTATCAATTTGAAGACCAACGCCATAATAGATTAAGATGTTGGCAATTGTTTAAATCCTTTGAATAACAAAACATGTCACCTAAAATGTTCCAGTTTTAAATAAAATTTGTATTTGTATGACATAAAAGTGAAGATAAAATGAAAAACTTTTATGTGAAATTTACATAGCACCTCACATTAGTTTATTTATATAGATATAAATTTATTTAATGAGGGTGGATACAATATATAAGCCCTGTGACGGAGCGGGTGGGCCATGGCCCTGCAGAATACTCCCTCTGTCGATCGTAAGAGGCGAGAAAAGAGGTTGCTTTC
>JARFOD010076463.1:7432-20687 GCA_031763545.1 Mopalia muscosa
AAACAAGCGCTTTAACCCCCCCCCCCCCCCCCCCCCTGTTAACACCATTAATGCGATCCAATTCCAACCCGAAAACGTATAAAATTGTCTTTTATCGGACGCAAACATGCATTGTGCAGCACTTACATTTAGTTGGCCATCAATGTTCTCCCAACATGTTTCTAAGACATTCAACTAACAAAGTAGGAGGAAATTCTTAAATGGTTAGACTCAATAACACATTTTTGAATGTGTCTTATACACGTGCATCTCTCCCAATTTTTGCCTAGTGTGCAATATTCTTATGCTATTACAGTTGAACGAACGATGGTACAAAACAGTGGTTAGACTATACTATTGCAACAACCAATGACTTTATAGAAACGCACGCATATATCATCTACGGTGTCTTCCTCTAAAAGCATCAAACTTAATGCCTTGAAATTTGCCAAAACGTCTGGGCTATGGTGTAGAATATTAACAAAGGCTAATCAGGAAATCGATCACTTTGGTTAACAGATTTAATGGCTTCACACAGATATAATAATGTTGATTAAACTCCACTTCACCCCCTGATGGGAATATTAGCTCAGCTGACCTCAAACAAAACCCTCAGAGAAACACGGAAATACACCCAAGACAATTTCATTAACAGTTAAATATATCATTTAAACAAACGTATTTTGTTTGTGTTATTTTCACAAATACTTTCTATTGACTTCAGTCCAAAATAACAAATCCTTAATTGATAAATTACTCTGCAAACCAAACAAGTTACGTAAACTTTGGTAATAATAAACGACTATTACAATTATTTTTTTTTTCGACAAGCGGCTTCAGATTGTTTTAATTCGATATACAAATATACAATGTCCCACTCCACTTGCGCCTTACACCGGATGTGTTGATTCCAAAGCAGATATTGGATTAAGGCATACTGCTATGTGGGAAGATAAGCTGATTAACTATGACATGTGTATTGTAGAATAGAGGGGTCTGTCTCTAGTATGATTGTAGAGGAAACAGGCACGTGGGTATATCGGGGGTGGGGCCAAACAGCCCGAGGGTTTCACAAATTAAGTAGAATCCTATTACCCAATCTGACTGCCACGCGAGCGCAATATAAATAACACAATCAGCTGTGAAACGGCCACAGCTCGACACCAACAGTACACATGGTTTTCGGTCCATCCGCAGCCAAGTCCATACGCACAGCCTGTGAATCAACCCAGTCATTTATAGAAGAGGACAGTTCAGGCAGGTAAGAGTACATTCATCTATAGTTATTTAGTCACACTTTTTAAATTCCATCAAACAAGTTTATACATCACCTGTGGTAAAGTCATCAAATCAAATTGTATGGCACTTGTCCGCCGAAATAAAAACGCGGAGGAGACCATTTAGTACAATCATGGAGGTATAGATATACTTTCATGGTAAATTATAACACCATGTTATGTCTTCCATAGTTTTCAGACTAGTTGATTAAGCCTTTCAAAAAGACATTATATTAGGAGCTATTTAGTATGTTTAATAAATGACTGAAACTAACTACGTATTGTTATTTTCTATAGATGCTTCAATGGATAAAAAGGTACGCTGCCAAACGGTGTCGGAAACTTAAACAGAAGAGGAGACTACGAGCCAGTGTTCCAGAAACATCGGACGAAGACAATTTAAATCGCACGTACGAGGAAATTCCCGATGTTATTCCGTCTAATTGGAGAGGAATGAGAAGTGAGAGTGTTCCATCTTATGTCTTTCTAGCCTTTGCCTTTGATAGTCAAAATGTAGAAGATGGAAAATCCTCATGTTTTCACACACAGTTTTTGCCATGTGATCGATCCTATAAGATTCTACAAAACATTCTGGAATATAGAACAGAAGATATGAGAATAGACGACACTGATCTAGACCTAGTTGTAGAGAATTATAACAAGAACCATAACGTCTATCGACCACAATTATACAATAGAAATGACACTGTGGAATGTGAACGTGATCGAGTGAGCTGTGTTCGGGCGTCGTGTCATCACACTCATTCATCCACCGTCAATAAAGTGTCTCTTGACGCAGAATCAAAATTATCACACAACTGGAACCACGAGGAATTACCCCATTACAGTGTATTGTTTCCTAGTGTGTATTCTAGTGTGCTAGAACCGAATTCGGAAAAAATTGGTAATGATGTCGTTTCTTCTGTAGTCTTAAAATCGTCACCTCAAAGACAGTCAAATAACACCAGCCATCGGGTTTATAGTGACGTTTATTCCAACGGTTCCAGAAGGAATATTTTACTGGAGGATTTAATACAGAGAAATTATCAGTTTATTGAGGTCCGTGTTTAGCAAGACTTTTTACCAGTGCTGCATTTGTTTAGTGCTTCTTAAATAAATATAAATATTGCTTATATGATCAATAAATTCTCTTCGGCAACACTTTCTTTATTTTCGTTATTTTTGGGATAGTATTTTCGTTATTTTGTTATAACGCTTTCTTAGTTTGAACAGATTCTAGTTCAGAAATACTTTCTGTGTTCTCTTCGATCTCCCTTGAATGTCTTGGTCACATTAGGCATGACAAATAATACGTCCATATATCCACAAAACCCATAGTTTACATTTATCGTGAGGGAAAAACAGAGATAAAACGGAATTAGATTGGAAGCAAACGTCATTGCTGTTGACAGAATCCCTCCAAAATTATTTGATGGGTATTTAATCTGATTAAATCTGAGAGCATTAACGTACATCTAAAGAAGCATGTTACTGATATTTATAACACCCACTCCGTGAACTTAACATTTGACATGTGAGTAATGTCACTGTGTGCGTTATGTGAGGTGTATGCCGCGCGTCATTCTCAGTCCACATAAAAAGATTCAAACAACAACAAACTGAAATGTGGGCGGGTCTTTAGAGTAATAATGTTATATAATCATTGTTAGCTTCATTACTTTTTATTCTCCATATCACATATCAGTATGTTACAGTTGTAACGTAACCGCTGTCGTTTAGATTCTGTTTTGTTTTGATCACATATGAGTTAATATTATGACTACCGCTGTGGAGGTAACTTTAATGGGTTAATATCCTCTGATTCTTCCTATAGTGGAAACTTCATAGACATCGACGTAAACAAGAGAACGATTGTGGAGAATAAAGAATGTTTTACAAATTTTCAACACATTTACTCTGTGACCTTAACTTTTGGCAGTAATGTAAATAATGCTATATAATGTCCGCCCACACCGCCTTATGTGAGGCTTTTGTCACTTGTCATTCTAATCCCTTGTCAAAATGTCCAAACAACAATAATAAATCCAAACATGAAGAAGTGGGCGGGTCTTTACATTCGTAATGTTATATAATTATTGTACGCTTCATTACTTTTTGTGAACCATACCAGTATGCTACACTTGTTACGTGACCTATGTCGTTGAAGTTAGAATGAATCACACTTTGTTTACTTTGGTCATATCTATGGGTAAATATACCACGCTTGTTTTTTGTTTTATTAAACTGATACGGATTCGAAAAGAGTTTGGAATTAAAGTGCCAAGCAACACATATCATACCATCCCCGTAGAAAACTACCATAAAATACCATAAAATACAAACTGTTTAATGTTAGGACCATGCATTTACTCAGCTGAGAATCCTCAATAAAAAACTGGACACTTAACCCATAATTGTCAAGAAGAAAATTCAGACGGGGTTAATAATGTAAACGTTTACTTCGAGAATTTCTTCGAGAACTCTGAGAAACATGTAAGCAATCATTTTCTATGCGCAGAACTCGTTAAAAGGTATAAAAGATCGTCGTGTAATTATTTGGAATCGATCCCAGCTGAGTTTTGTTTTCAGAAGATTTAGGACAGAAGAAATATACCGGCTGGATATATGTTAAGAGATTTTTTAATGGTTTTTAAACAATTTGTTTTGAAATTGATTTAATATGTTAGCTTCAGGCATACTGCAATAAGAGCCACTAAATAATTAACACAAACGGTGCGATCAAAGAGTGAAATGAAATATATAGTGCAGCAGATTTAAATAACAAAGAAAATATAAAGGATGACGTCATGAAACAAGTTATTTAAACAGACAATAGACAAGGGACGAAAAGCTGTGAATTGAATATCAAATGGAAGGTCACCTGACTTTACATTGACAAATGTCAATTATGGTCATAGATAACCAGTAAACCGTTGTATAATTGTTTCCATACTCCCATATCATACCTATAACCGTTTTTCATTTGAATAATTCATTAACGATAAATATCATATTAAAACCGGTTCTTAAAAAAGGTTTGTAAGTTTGTTTTCTTTAAGCTGCTTAGATTGAGTTCTTGCAGGCTTATTATTTGTTTCACATTCGCATCTAGTTGCATTCCTTTCACGTGGGAATGCTTTCTAATCCTGCAAACTTACAGAATCAATTGCCAATAAATCAACCTTGATCGAATAAAACGAAATTTAAAAAATCCTTAAGATTAAAGGTTTAAAGTAGTTCCACTTAGTTTTTATTGTTCGTGACAAAATCAGATCACTGTTTTTTGAGTAGGATCAAACATCTAATTCTCATTACATTTCCTACCTTAACAAGTACACTCACAGTTGACTATTACTTTGATTCCATGAAGTCACCTTGAGGTCCAGGTGAGGTAAGCAAGTGTCTCAGTGGTTGTTACTGTTGTGATATTACTAGTAATTAACAAGTAATTAACCTATGTTTAAGACATCACACACCTTTGACATATCATATGTGATACTTAACAATTGACAAAGGGTTAAGGGCGCTGAGTGACGTCGAGCTGTGAAGTTTTAGCACTTTGAAGATATCACGGATTACCTAACCATTATATGGTGCCTAGCTTAAAGATGTCTTCCGACACCAAATTTATATTTTGACTTATGAAAGAAAAGCCGAGATTAACTGTTTACTTCATTTACCTTAAAGGAATAAACAAGTGATACGTGAAGTGTTGATATAAAATTATATGTACATAACTAAATCGTTACAAAACAAATTTCTTCAGAATTATTCGCAAAGTGTCCTTTGAAATCGATATAATGTAGTAGGTATGTAGGTATTATAGTTCTTCACATCTTAGAAAGGTGTCAATTTAAACAGTGAAAATAGCACCAACATAGTGGAAGGTCACACCCAAACCACCTGCAATTAACTCTAAACTCACCTGGCTTTGTATCCAAGTGTAAACTAACTAATCCAAACTGCAGGATTTAATCCGTCCTAATCTGCTGATTATAGAAATCGGTACCTTGTCGGAGTTATAATTGATATGGTGTCACGGATTAGGATATTCCCAACTGATATTTTTCTTGTGGCTTCTTCCTTACATGAAAATACATTATAAGCCCTGTACATGTGCCAGTGTGACTGGTTTTGATGTAAGTATATAAGTCGAAGGTACATTTGTTACTTCACTGTATCTACTAACGAAGCAGTCCTGATAAACTCGGAAAGGTAGAGTCAACTGTCAAAATAAAGTAAGTACAATTCTTAAACGATTTATTGACATTTTGTTGAAACTATGTCACTAAATTCGTAAAAGTCGTAAGTTGCACATAGTCACATAAGAGTTTCCTGACTTACAATGTTAAATATTCAAACAAGTTAAATTGAGCTGACAGTAGGCTAGAATCATTATAATCTACTTTGTATAAATACTCCTAGATTTGATAAAACTGATTTTCGGACTCTGGTAGAGTTAGCTTACACTAATGCCAATTGTGTTATATAATGTCCACCCACACTTTGGGTGTTCTGTGAACCGTAAGGCACGTGTCAAAATCAGTCCAGGTCAATTGGTCTGCACAGCAATAACACAATAAAACTAGGTGGGTCTGTGGATTTAATTTAACAGTATTCTGTTGCAGGCCATTTCTTCAAACAAGCCACATCAAATATGTTACGGTGGTTAAGTAGACGTTGTCGGCCAAAGAAGAACGGAACGAAAACCCAACACAACGAATTATGGCCAGGCAAAGGGGAGAAATGTGACAACATTTACGAGGAAATACCTGATCTTATTCTACGTGGAAATACCAATATTTTGTCTAACAAAAAAAAATCATCGATTCTAGAGAACAAGGAAAGTTTTGTCAACAGTTCTATGGATCAAGACAACAGACTGTGCAACATCGTTAGGTTTCCGACAACTATGGAGGCACGCAATTCACAGGAACGGACAATTCCATCAAATCATCAAAATAAAAGCTGTAAACAGGATAATTTGATAGACGATTATGATCATTTGTTCTGCTGTTGTTCAGTCCGAAGCCAACTTAACGGTAAATTCAACTTTGACTATGAACAAAATTACGACTGTGTAGTTAGTATAAACAATGTGGACTGGGACCTCAACGGGATTTCAGAACCAAGCAAAGAATCTCGTGACAATTCCTTTAGCGCAAGAATATGTTACAGAGGAAATTGCAATCCAAATAATAACGTTAACAATTCATTTCACTGCGAAAGTACTCACTTAAATTGTTTTCAAATATCTCTGGAGGAATCTTTTACATCGGTGCCCTCAATATCCTCTGAGGATTCCTCTATGTTAGAGGATTCAGAATAGACGATAGACACCGCACATATATTGGTTATGGATTCACCTCTGGTTTTTACAAAAACAGAATTGTGTTTTACAACACCTTCTCCGTTCAAAAGGGAAACAAATTTGGACTCAACTTTCAAAACAAATGCCCATCGGTCAAATAGAATATTAGCTGACTTAATTTTAAAAAACTTTGACAGACAGATGTTACTATTATAAAGTGTGTATGTTATTATTTTGAACTATTTCCATATTGTGCAAAACGGTGCTATGTTTTAAAATACAATATTGTTCTGACTGTAAGTTATTTAGATTTTGATATGTGGGACGAGTTCATATCTGTGTTAACTGTAAACCATTGGATTTTATACTCTTACAACTTTCACTTGTGGACTGTTTATAGTGTACTCAGAGAACTTTCTCCAAAAACCGTATGAAGAACAGTAAATAAAATGCAATTTGTTAACTCAAAACAAGCGTCAGTTGTTATTGTTGCTAAGGAACTTTATTTGGTTTACTGTAAAAAGGTAACAATATTGTATTTAATACTTTCCTGACATTACAAGAGGTTAACTGTTCATAACTGAGTTATCGCATCGATTCTGATTCTAATGTTCTCTCTGTTTATATTTGTATGTGTAATACTTCACCTTATGGGTGTGTTCAATCTTTGAAAGTACACCGACCTAATATAAAGCGTAATATACTTGCCCACGGCGTTAAACACCAATCAATCAATCCATCAATCAATTTAATTAAAAAAATATATCTAGTTCTCCTAATGGATTAGAATTCAAAGGGGCGCTGTCACACAAAATTAATCTGTTCCACAGGATTTAGATTGTTACTCTTCACTCAAATTCTATTTATATTTAACTAGTTTATCCGTAAAATCAGGTAAACATAGTGCAAAATAACGAGGACGGGTCATAATACCTCACTAAAGGATCTGGAGAGCAGGATGTATTGTAGGAGCCATTGTGTGTTGAACAGTGGAGGCGGATTGAACACTCCAGTCAGGGCGAATGCCAAACGGACTTTTAAGGACAAATCGCAAGACTAAAGCTGTAAGGTAGTGTGATTAAACTGTTATTGTTCGTGATAAAATCTGATTGAGAACGTGAGAATGCTGTCATTTCCTTGTATAGAGTGGATTAAGGAACTAAATATCAATCGCAAGACTTTAGCTGTAAGGTAGTGCGATTAAACTGTTATTGTCCGTGACAAAATCTGATTTCTGTTTTGAATCTAATACTCAGTAAACCTAGCCGTGCATGGGTGTCTACATAGCGATTAAAATACCAACAGGGATTGCTGCTAACAAATTTAATGGAAAGCTTATTTTCACTGAATGGCCTTACATACAGTATATATATCCAACAACAATTTCATTGAGCTTATTTCACAACATCAGGGTTATGTTGATTCCAGTGGACATTAAATGGAAAGCTAATTTTCGCTGAATGACTGCATTCATGAAGGATAAAACTATTAGCTTATGTGACGGTTTTATGCTAGTTGTAAATTATCGGAGTTGACCTCCGCTTATATTTAACTCTTTCCGTAGAAATTTTATTGCAATTTTATTTTGACAAAAATATCTAAAATATTAATACATGTAATTGCATTAACTCGATTGATATTTGTCTTCAAAACTCCCAGTCAATCTGAGATGGCTAACCTTGTAAATTCCCCGATGTACCCCGAATGTCACATTCAGAGATAAACCAACAAAGGCGATGAGCCTTACATAATAATGGACAAAGGTCGACTTACAAACATTAACGCTAAAATCTGTAGTATGGTAATTTGTATGTTTGGGGGTTTAAACGGAAATAAGTGTCACAAACCACTTAGATCATGAAGATTGAGATATGTGGGAAAAAAGAACCATAATAATAGCAGAAATGCCGGAAAGCCGTCTAGTGGCAGTGGAATGAGCAAAGAAGACAAATGGTGATGGTGTGTGGTGTACTTCAATATCTGGCCCTGATCTAGGAAAAGCTCATAAGACTCAGGTAAATACGATAACCAGGGTATTACATGATTACAACTGTGAAACAATAATTATTATCGATCATAAAATAACGTAACCATATTTTAATTAATATATTAGTTAGAGATGCGTTATGGGAATATTCGTTATTGGATGTTAATGTTACTCGTAACCGACGTTACTGTACACTATGTACCCAAGTAGGAGACAAATACCACTTACTGTTTATTTGTAACCGACTGCAGGACCTACGAAAAAAATTAATTCCTATCTACTATTATCACTATCTTTATTTATTTAAGTTGCATAATCTTTTCAACAATCCATCAAAGCAAAATATTGGGAAATACCTGGCTCTTTCTTTCTGTATGTTTAAGCTGTAAGACGGCTTCGAATATGATATTTATTTATCTTCATTTATTAAAACTGTGACCTGTTCTGCCCGCCACAATCAAACTATTTTATAACAATACATTTCCATCGATATTGTGTAACAAGAGTTTTGTAAAATAGAAATTGTCTTTATATCTGTATTATTGTAATCTAAATGTATCCCCATACACCAGTATAACTGGCCTGGGCGAAATAAAGTTGAACTGAACTGAACTGAAGATGAAGAAGATAACACCCTTTTATTTGAGAGACACCACATGGACAACCGTATTAACATCTCTTTACGGATACGACAGGCTTACATTATGGGCTACAGGTGTTATTCACAGGCGCTGCAGAAAAGAGTGCAGAAATAAATGGGATGGGAAAAACATCACTGTGCAATAATTCGACAATTTTCATCCGAAGTGGTGTAATTGGGCAAAATATTCGGAGAAAGCTTTGTGTCAAATGTATGACACAAATACCTCAGTTAACAGGAAAGCGAATGGAGTTTACACAAATATCAAGGATACATTGTCTCCGCACAATGGCTTCATGTAAACAGGTAATTACACCGATTAATATCGTTAAAACGTTAAAAAAGGCCGTGCGTTCCAACCCGAAAATGTCAGGTCAACTGATCTTGTGTGCAAACTGGCTTTCTGCAAACCTAAACTTACAACTTATTTCTGACAAACAAGGCCAGTTACAAGGGCTTTCGTTCACAGTTATCTCCAGTATCCTTTTATATATAACCAACGTACATCACAGTGAAATATTCCAATTTGATATACCCGTGTCAAATTATCCAAATGGTTGAAATCGCGTCTCAAGATATTTAATAAAATATACCTTTGTAAGAATTCTGACGATTCCTTGAAGAAATTCCAGCGAAAGCAGCTGTCTGTATTGTTTTTATGGAGATTATTAATGGCTGAATACACAACATTATATTTTATCCGAAGCAAACATACTTTATTACGGCCTTAAAATAGGTCTCAACAACATTTCAACTTCCAAAGAAGGAGCAATTCTTAAGTGATTAGCTCCCACAACACATTTGTGAATGTGTCTTACAAATCGCTCTAAAGCATCCAGTTGTCAATAGAAGCTGCTGCCTGAACTGTGTCAAATTATTGAAAATGACGATTGTTTTCAACAGATACTAAACAGTTGTTAGACCATACTAAAGCAACAACCATGCTCTAAAAGCATCCAACTGAAATGTCGTTAGATTTGCCAACATTTCTGGGCCATGGTAAGATTTTTCCAAACTTTTTATTTATTACTCCCAAACCTCATAAAAGATGTATAATCAGGGTAAACATATATATGGTATAGAATATAAACTAAAGGTTAAAGGAAATAAATAGCTCCGGTTTACTGATTTAATGGCTTCACACAGAGATGATAATGGTGATTAATCTCGTAGAGTGAAGCACTTCACCCCCTGGTGGGAATGTTAGCTCAGCTGACCTCAAACAAAACCCTCAGAGAAACACGGAAATACACCTATGACAGTCTCATTAACAGCTGAATATATCATACAAAGAAACATGTTTTACATTGTTTGTTATCTCCACAAACACTTTTTTTATTTACTTTAGTCCATGTTTACAAATGTTGAATTGATAAATTACTGTGCAAATCAAACAGGTTAATAAACTTGAGTAATTATGAACGACCATTAGAATGACTTTGTTCCAACAAGCGACTTCAGTTTGGGTTAATTCGATATACAAATATGCCATTTCCCACTCCTTATGTGTCAGAGACCGGATGTGAACTGTTCTAAACAGACTTCTAATATTGGATTAAGACTTGAGGTTAGGTGGGGGACAAAAGCTGATTAACTATGACAGGGGTATTGTAGAAAGGGACGGTCTGTCTGTTATATGATTGTAAGGGAAACAAGCCCATGGGTAGAGATTGGGGCGGTGCCAAATAGCCTAAGGGCACCATAAGTTAAGCCAAATCATATTACCCTTTCTGATGGCCAAAAGACCGGTATATAAATGACACGAGAAACATGATTTGAACACAGACCGATCTTCAATGATCACAGCTTCACATCAATAGTTCTCATTGGCGGTCTAGTCCATCCGCAGCCAAGTTCATCCGCAGTCTTAGAAACAACCCAGATATACATTCAGAAGAGGACAATTCAGGCAGGTAAGAATACATTCATCTGTAGTTTTTTAGTCACACTTTTTAAATTCCATTAAGCATGTTAAATTTGTAAAGTAAAGCCATAAAATCAAATTGCATTTACACTCGTCCTCCGAACTAATTTAGATGAAAAATGTGGAAGAAACCATTTAATATACACACTAGTTGAGCTTTTAAAAAAAAAAACAACATTATAGTATGATCTATTTAGTATGTTCTGTTAACAAATGATTGACACTAAAAACGTATATTTATTTTCTAGAATGCTTTAATGGATAAAAACGTATGCTGCCAAACGATGTCGGAAACTTAAACAGAAGAAGAAACTACCAGTCAGTGTTCCAGAAACATCGGACGAAGACAATTTAAATCATATGTACGAGGAAATTCCTGATGTTATTCCAGCCAATTGAAGAGGAATGAGAGGTGAGAGTGTTCCCTCTTTCTTCCTTCCAGCTACAGAAGATCATTCTTTTGTTAGTCCAAATGTAGAAGAAAACAATTCCTCCGGTTTTCACACACGGTTTTTGGCACGTGATCAATCCTATGAGACTCCACAAAACTGTCAGGAATATAGAACAGAAGATATGTGAATAGACGACACTGATCTAGACCTGATAGTAGACAATTATAACAAGAACCATAACCTCAATCTATCACAATTATACAATACAATTGACACCGTGGAATGTGAACGTGATCGAGTTAGCTGTGTTCAGGCGTCGTGTCATCACAGTCATTCATCCGCCAGTCAAGAAAGTGTATCCTGACGCAGTATTTGAATTGTCATACAATGAGAGAACTGTGACAATGATGAATTGCCCTATTACAGTGTACTAGAGCCGAGTTGGGAAAAGATTTGCGATCTGGTTTCTTCGGTAATCATAAAATCTGAGAAAAGATGTCACAGAGATTATAGTGACGTTTATACCCAAGGTTCCAGAAGAAATATTTTACATGGGGATTTAATACAGAGAAATTATGTGTTTATGGAGGTCCGCTTAGCGCGACTTTTGATTTTACCAGTGCTGCATTTGTTTAGTGCTTTTTCGGAAACATTGCTTTTATTATGTTCCCCCAATAAATTCACTCCAACTTCAAATTTTGTCGTCAATATTTGTGTTCTCTTCGTTTTTCTAGTTTTGTTTTGAGGTTTTACAGGAGTTCAAATTTTACCCCATCCATTGTTTACATTCCTAGAGCTAAAAAAAAATAAATAACGAAAAACGATTTTAACAGAATAAAACTGAATGTTTTGCTGTTTTCAGAAAGCCCCATTATTCTTGTGGATGTAATTAAATCTGATTATATCTGGGAACGCCATATACCTAAGCAATACAGGTGTGATTTAATGTATTATATGTATCTAAAGGAGAATCCCTTCACTTATACATTCCGAAGAATTTTAATGATTTAGCTTGTGATGTACGGGTAAGCTATTATCTTTACGCGAATAAACTGTTCTACTACGTGTTTCATAAGGTGCTCCAAATTGACTCGATTCTGTCAGTTCGAACATTTTTTATATTAACTTTTTGTCATTGGGACATTCCGCATGTGTCTGTATAGCATTATAATACAAGTGAACCTCATTGTCATAATATGATTAAAATTAATCAGTTTGAATCGTTTGTCGAGGTCTTGTATCTTAGGCTCTTGGATGAATAGTGGTCAAGTCGGAACATTGCCATCTCGGAACATCCTGTAGTCCAAGTCGGTGAAACCTTTAGTCCAAATTGGCAAATTTATTGACAGGGGACAATATTTAATGTTTACTTAGTTTTATTGTCGCTGCAACATTCTTTACTGCATTATTTAATGCCCAATAATATATATATATGTTATAGGGTTGGCTTTCTGACTCTGAGAAGCCAAGATCAGCAGATGTATAGTTGTGAATGGAGTGTAAAAATAAAAAGAGGCCTGACAAAACCCTACAGATTGAATATGACTAAAATTATGCAGTTTGAATTGTTTGTTGAGTTCTTGTATCTTAAGCTCTTAGATAATGTATCACACCTATGAAGATGTTGACTTTATAAAGAAGGCAGTATTAAAGTCTGACCTGACGAAGCATAAGAGTTTCCTGACTTACAATGTTAAATATTCAAACAAGTTAAATTGAGCTGACAGTAGGCTAGAATCATTATA
>JARFOD010076474.1:0-20687 GCA_031763545.1 Mopalia muscosa
ATTTTGGAATATTCCAAAATAACGAAAATATTGCATGTCTGTGTTGACAAGTATTTAAACTAAAATACCGTCATAGGGTTTATCTAAATTCAAGTTTGTTTTTGAACAATTGATAAAAATATATGTAAAAAATAAAAAGCTGCCCTTAAAAAATATTTGCTATATATCTTCAAAACGAAAATTAATACAAAAAAACTGCATGAATGTTTTTTAGATAATAGCTTCAAAATTGTCTGTGCCAAATTTCAAAGATTTAGTGCAAATAGTTTACGAGAAATAAACGATTTAAATGATCTGTGGACCTTTGGCTAAATGGTTTGTGGTAATAGTCAGCAGGTAGTCAGTTGAGTGGTGATAATCCCTTAATCCCTTCTATATACATAATCTTTGATACACGCTTTTTACGGTTTAAATCTTAAAAAGACCTTCTAAAATACAAATTTTGGGGGTCAAACTTTTTGCATTATCAAGGTAATGATAAGAAGATTTCAGAAAGGCAAAAACAAAGAAAGTCCAAATTTTACCCCTGACTAGCGGTAGAGATGCGCATGTGTGAAGTGGCGGAGTTATTACTCCTTCTGCTATACCTCCATGATTAAACCCGAAAGCGGGTTTCCTCCATACATTACGTACAGCTCGCATGGTCATGAACCAGGAGCTTGTAGTGATATTCGCTAAAACAGCGTAAAAAGTGCGTTCTTATATGATCGCGCGGATTTATCTCAAATTTCATTACAAAATGAAGGGTATATTTTATGATAAACAATTAGAGACCTTCTGTATCTACAAGGGACCATCACTGAACATATTGGAAGAATGCAGAAAGTTTGTTTAATTTTTGTATTTTCATAACTACCGTACAACAACGAGGTTCAGAAATATCGTGGCCAGGAATGCGGGCTCCATGGCTAGCAAGGTTTGTTACTATGCACCATCAAGACACCTTCACCTTTAAAGAATTGGCAAAAACCAAAACTTAAAATCTGTGCCCACTTTTTTTTAACGAATTATTCGATATCCTTTATGGGGGAAAGACCACTGATTTTCGACCTTAACTTATTTCTTTTATTGCATACTTTCAAAGACAAACATCTTTATTAGGCCAAGAAAAACCTGGTCGCCCTTCAAAATATACTAATAACTGCGACCAAGAAAAAATTGGTCGGAAAAGTAGCCTAACCAAGATTTTTTGGAAACCTTGGTCGCTCATCAAATTCTACTTATAACTGCGACCAAGAAAAACTTGGTAGGAAAACTAACCAAGATTGTTTTGGTCGAATTATGGCTGCGACCAAGTTTTTCTTGGTCGCAACTTTTTTTCCAATTATGGGCGACCAAGATTTTCTTGGTCACAAATTTTGACAAAATTTTTTGGGGTCGCACACTGTGTGACCGTGAACAATTTGGTCGGGTCGGGTACACTGACGTAATTGTGGTTAAAACAAAACGGTCGGTCACCAGTGTGTCCGTTTGCTTATGGATGAATTGGAAGGAATCCATAACACGGCGTATACTCTAGCTTGGTCATCCAACCGTAAAGTTAATCTGTTGTATACATATCAAAATAGCTCTTTGACTAACACATATATTATTCAATAGAATGGAGCCGCCACCCAAACAAATAAACAACAACTCACACATACGTTTAGCATGTTTTTAGTCCACATGCAGGTTTTCAAAAACTAGGTGTTCAGGACCAAGTGGTCCACAAGGTCTACCATAACAAATTGATAGATCTGGGGCCGGTCGCTGTAGACTCATCCGCCTGATCTAGGTATAGATCAGGCGGATCAGGCCCTCTGGCAAAGGGCAGTTACTTTGAAGAGAAACGGATGTTTCTGGCCAACTTAACCTATCACTTCTTAGTCTAGCGTGAACCAGACCCTCCACCACGGCTAAATGGTCTGGTAACATTGCATGTTATATTTTGCAAAAGAGAAATGACCCGGATATCGTATAGTTTTTTCCTGATATATTAATTTTAAAAAAATATTTCAAAAATTAAATCAAATACGGACTGAAAAAAAATAAAACTCAAAATTAATTTATTCGTAAATAATTTGATAGGTTTTGTCCCCTCTGGGATCATTTAGTTAAAACCGGAAGCAGACATGCCTCCCTGCTTTTCGTATACAGCCTGCCTGGTCATTAACCTAGTACCATTTTGAAAGTCTAAATGTAGTAAAATTCGCTAAAACAGCTTAAATTGTGTGGTCGTCGCAAGACAAATTAAAGCCGTATAAATACACATTTGATGTCATTTAGCTTTACATCAATTCAATTCCAGTCACCAGTCACCCAAATCAAACAAACAAGCAAATTATAAATATACTAACAAGTTTCATCGTTTTTAAATGGACAAAATTGTTCAATTTTATGTCGACCTACATCACACATTTTTTTAGCACCGGCAATTGATGGTTACAAAATGCTCTGGGGTCGCGGGTTTGATTCCGGAGACCTTTTGTGGGTTCGTTGAAATCGCTTTCTAGGCCTATTTCATTCCGTTTATTTTGAAGCACACCCGAGTATATACTGTGCCAGACATTGGTGATAGGTTTTGCATTCTACTCAAATAGAATTCTAATAATTGTACTATTGCAATAGTCTACAATATAATGATTATTATTAAATCGATATTACTTTCTCACAAGATGTCTGTAAGTTGCTCATAACAACCCGAGATTTTGATCTTTTCGGCATTTTTTTCTCTGAGATTTTATTTACAAAATACCAGAGGATTTGTCGGTTTTAACAAGTCTAAATCCCTTATCCACAGTGATTAATTTTTGGAAATTAAAGACAACTCTCGAAGGAGCAAGCACAATTTTCGATCACAACAATAAAACTATACAGCCTATTGACTGGCCACATCTGTCTGTAAGTTGTGGTTGAACTGGAGTATTTCAACAAAACACACTCTATAGTATTTAGTATACCGACCCGTGTGGCTAGTATAACGTCAATTTGTTTGGGATTACATTCCATTGGCGTCAGAACGTGGGCTTTATCGCCAGTATTAACTCGGACTTAGGGGTCCATTTCCTGATTAGGAAACTAAACTCTCTCTGTTAACAATTAAAAGTTTATTATTGGACAGGGCTGATTCTTAACTATCCAATGAACGATTGGGGGAAAGCGTCGGGGTATCAGTTTTCAGATTATTTGGGTAGGCCTACGGTTAGTATAGGGTATAAGTTAGCGAAATAATACTTATCATGTTGGAGAAAAAGTCCAACGTGTATAGTTTAGCGTCAGACCGCTGTCAATTAAAACGAATTTCTCATGGATTTAGGAATGGGTCAGTCGTTAAATCTAGCTGCTGATCACAATTTGTAATGTTTATGGAGAGCCTATTTCTATTTCCCCCAGTATATGTGCGTCCTGGGAACGGGGTTTGATTAAACCGTCGCGGACTTACCTCTATGGCACTGCGTACACACCGCTTGGTCATAAACCAGGATCATTTCGAATGTAGCAATATTCGGTAAATTCTAGGTCGTTCGGAAAATTACTGAAAGTGTCGAAGGATGTTCCGAAATTCTCAGACGTTATACAATAACATGCATTATATATAGATAACATGCATGATTTCAAATTAACTGATAAAAATAGTTCCCATCGCGTAGAGAATATTCATTTTCATTCTCTTTTGGTTTCAGACCACAACGTAATCCCTATCTCAATTTGCGTGTTACAATCCGTATAAAATTCGTTAAAGGTTTTTCTAAGTACATGTGTTTCGAGTTAGCACAATGTTAAGGGCTAATTCTTCCGCTTATCGAAAGGTTGGAAATTGATCCAACGCTATCGCAAACTCTCAAAACATTTATACGATTAATCTCTGATTATCTTTTTTTAGATGCTATAGACAAGTAATTTAACTCCAATTTCTTTATATCCGTTTAAATAAAGTTTTGTTTGAACTGCTCACCCGAGTTGACATGTTTATCTTATCTCCCTTTGCAAAAATAAAAATGAAAACCGGGAGAAAAGAAATATTGGAGAGGGGATTGTGTTAAGTGTATCTTTAAAAATCAAAGAAAAAACAAATATAAGTTTTGAGAAGCCGTCGATAGCGGCGGACCAATTTCCGACCTCTGACACGAGCCCATCGATGAAACAGTTTCACCGAGTTAAAGAGCATCGACATGAAACTGTCCCTGTCAGTTGCGGCCAATTTCACCGACATTTCAACGTTAAGCAAGAAAATGATTTATGTTAGAAACTTTAAATTTGTACCATTATAAGAGCACAATGCGATCTAGTAAATGGCGCCTCACTTTTTAGAATTTCGTCCTTGGTTGTTTTTTAAAAAATTTTCTCAAAGTTGTATTTAGAGTTTTTCGTAAGACTTTCAAAGATGGGATAGAAGAAAAAATCGACTGGGATCGTTCTGGTCAAAAGTTTTCTAAAAATGAGGCACAGTTTACTAGTCCAAGGACTATTCTATTTATCTAATTGATGGATCGTTAATTATATATGGTACAGATTTATATTCTTCTGCATAAGAGACTACATATTACGGGTGTTCTGAAAATCTACCAAGGGGTCCAGCTGGGCAGCTTAGCGTCGATCTACACTTAGCTGAAACCAATCGATTTAAAAGGCCACTGACGAAGTTCTCATTCTAAGAAGGTTAACTTAAACATGTAGTTATATAATTGATGAGTGTGTTAGATCTCTATATATGATAACTATATTCTGTTGTAAAGTGAAAAATCATACTCCCTTCGATTTGACGTCTACAAACTGTTACATGTTTGAAATGGCAACCACCATCGGTTGGAAGCCAACATAACTCATAAATCGTGCTGGTGGCTCGCCATAACGAAAGACTCGACATTTATTTTTCTGAGTGATTGATAATTACCATATCTGACAAATTTTTAAACACTATATTCACAATTTTTAGATTAAAAATGAAATATTTGACATATTGACATATTTTGTCTAAAATAACAAAACAAAAACCACTTAAAATACAAAACAAGAAAATACAAACAAACAAAAAAATTAATAGAGTAAGGTGACTACTCCAAAGAAGACTACTCCAGACGAAAAATTCATATTGACTCAATATTTTGGTTTATTATCAAACCATCATCAGGAGTCAATCTTTCGACCGTACTCTATTATGTTAAGCTTGTCAGTGGAAATTCTAATATTTCAAAACATTTAACGCTTAAGTATGTCCCTTTTTAATTTTTATACTCGTTTTTTTTATGTTTACTGCCAAAGGTGCACTGATAGAAATTTATTTTTTTTAAAAAGAAGCTGGAAATTTTTTTTTGACTATGCTCCAGCCACAAAAAATAAAAATAAATAAAACAATTTCTAAAAATGACTGTTCTCGACTCCTCGCCATAGCATAGCCGAATTTGCGCTGTATGTGGAGCTAAACAAAAATCGATCAATCAGTCACCAATTGTGGCTATAGAAGCACTACTCAGTGTTCGGAGATTTTCAAATTCGGCAATTTCACGTGTTAACCAAGTATAAAGCTGGCATCTGCGTAATATGATCATCTGAAGAGCTCTGCTTTGCGTAAAACTATCAATCACATTGTCCTACTTGGCGTTGCCAACAAACCCTGCATGCAATTGTAGATAAACCCATCCAACAAGAGAAGAATTTCATTTAACTGAACATCTTTAAACAACAACAAAAAATCGATACAGAGAACGTACATTATGGAAATACATGTGTGTATCTATATGTAAAATGTAGCAATAGACATGTTGGGGAATCAAAATCGGTGGAAATAAAGTAAATTACGTTTTTGTTTCGGTTGATCGAACCACAAACACTTCAATCTAGCCTGTAGACATCCATTTTTGTTATGACTAACAGTAAACAGTCCATTTTCGCGAAGGCCATGTTCCTAAACTTTTCAAGTAACCGCTACCCAAGCGTGCCGCGGAGTCTTTCGCTTCCTGTTAAAGTCGAGTCTCCCAATTGGTCTCGCTTTTGCAAATTATTCAAGATGGCGAATAAAGAACCTTGTAGATTAAAATGACTTACTCCTATACTGCTATGCTCAGAAAGCTAAAGTACTTCTGTATACATTCTAGACCAAAAATCCAGCTGTTTCGAAATAATGAATTTTTGTTAAGAAATGTCTGATATAGCGTTTTTATCTACAGACAATACATATATACATTGAAGAGTCAGTAATAATTAATATCTACCTAGTAGATGTAGCTACGTTACATCAGAAGTCTATCAAGCAAAGTATCAAACCAGCCCCTACCCATTCTCAATGTGGCCAGCCGTTTTACAAAGCGATCTTTGCTTACGCACAACGTAATTGCCATGACGACCAGTGTTGAAGAGATAGTGTTGCCATGACAGTTACGTTCAACGTAAGCTAAAGCTGCGTTTAGGACAGCCATAACCACCACTCGTGGGGTAACTATTGGTCGTAATTACGACCACAAGCTCGAATCATTCTATAAGCATCGAGTTGACGAGTGGTGTTTTCCACATGTAGTAGCTCTCGAGCGGCATTTACAGGTTGTGATATCGGGTTTTCGACTTGTAGCAGTGCTCTCGAATTCTTTTCGTTGTAAGTACTACTAATAGATACAGCACGAATGGTGACGACGAGGAGTCCCGAACGCAGCATGAGATCGCTTTGTGAAACAAGCCCCTGGGCAGCGCTGTTTGTTGAAAAAGCCCCCTCTAGTGTGAATTCGTGCTAAAGCTCAATGCTAAAGTTGGCTTGCAAAAAGACTCAATAAAGGGCACGTTCTCCGATTTGTATATTTCTTCCGATTGACAAAGATTCTGTTTTACCCATATGGCGTCAGTAGATTCTGACATTCAAATTGCGCGAAGCGAACGAATATCCTACGTAATGAGTCATATGGGGCTATGAAAGTCCTCTGAAAGTCACAATGGCGTTAAGACTGGGTAATGGCTGGTTTCATATTTCAGCTTGATATACTTCTAGATTAAGATTTTGTTCAACCAATGTGTATAAATAAGAATATGCTTTAAATAAGTAATACATCGTAAACAAAACATATTAAATAGGTCACGTTTGACTGACCTCTAGAACAAACATGAAATTAGCAAGGCAGCTTCTGTCACCAAAATAATAATATGACACAATAGTTCAGGAGCCATTTTAAGGCGATCTTACCTCACGCAAAACCTAGTTACCATGACGACCAGTACTGGAGACATATTGTTGACATGGCAGTTACGTTCAACGTAAGCTAAAATGCCTTTGTGAAACAGGCCCCTGAAGATAATATATTTTTTTCTGGATTTAGCCGAAATCTGTAAGACGCCATTCGGAGTATAATTGGGCCATAAGGATTCCTCGGTCTAAACGATTCCAAGAAGTCTCTTCCGAGGGTCGGACACAGATTCCGGACGGGTATTTGACCGACTCCTCCAAACAAGTTCACCTAGACCTTTATGTCCACACGTTATCATCAGAATCAACATACCGTCCTGCATCACATTAAGACTCCCAGAGAGGCACCTAAGTACTTAACATATTTGAGTGCCCCTGACAAAAAAGTAAATCCCCATATCAATAATATTTAACAATAAAATCAAATTTTGTTTTTCAAAATGAAACAAAACACACAAGAAGATGGGAAATAATGCATTTTTTGTATCTTTGTGGCGCCCCCATTCCTTGATGCCCTGAACAGGTGCCTATTCTGGTTAATCCAGTCCTGACCACTCCACCCATACTACAGTTGAGAATGTAATACACACGTTTAATTACAACGCAGTTTGTAGACCCAACTTCTTCGGTCTAGTTTTCCCATTGTTGCACACAAACAATCCTTTATCTTGCTTGTTTATCCAAATTGTTCAACAAAATGGTCCACAAAACATTGTAGCGGATCCAAGATTATCGTTGGCAAGAACATGTACCATATTTATGTCGTCCAAGCATTTTCACAGTTACATGACTGAATACTAAAATCAGTTCAAAGCAACTATCAATCCAAATTATCCCTCCGACAGAATCCGCCTGAATTTTCCACCATATTGCAATTGTCTTTTAACATTTATTGCAAGTCGAGTATTGTAAATAATATCCAAAGATGTTATTCATTAATAATAATAAGAAGAATATATCATGTAAATCACATAATACATTTCAGCAATGATCTAAGCTACTTATTGTACTCTACTTGAACATCAACGTTTGTTTCGTTTTTGCTTTCCTGGGGGGAATAATTGCATAGATTGTCATTATGGTCACTTTGTCCGCTTTCTTCTTTGGAACTACTTTTACTAAGATCGTCCCGGACTTCTCGAATAATATCCAGTTGAATACATTCCCTGTGTTCAGCGATACAGCGTTCCGCAGCAGACGACATGTCGTCGGATTCGATTCCAGAACGTTTGCTCGTGAGGCCCGAATCACTAGACCGCGCGCGGAAACGGAATCTCCTCCGCGGTTTAGAACGTTTTGTTTCAATATTACTCCGATGTCGGGTCCAATGGGAAGAGAGCGATGTCCAGGTCTTTGAGCGAAACGAACCACCTCGACTGAACGTCCGCTTTCGCCACATTTTCATTATTTCCGCCTGGACCTGGAAAAATAAACTAGTACTTCAATCACTGCTAACAACAAGTTGACTGTGTGTCGCTTGAAATTAATATCTCAGAAGTAGGGCCTACTTCACCCAAGACACAAAATCGGGTTACTCTTTTCACTTAGCCCGAACGGCTCGAGGGAGCCGACAATCAAGCCAGCATGTTTAAATATTTGTAAACAAGTCGTTGCTTAAGCATGTTCATGAAACTAATTTTGGAACTTCTATTTTAACTAATGATTTGTGTGCTATGTAAACACTTAAATGACCAATTTAGTTTGAATTTAATGGGCACTATAAGAGTACTCTGATGTCAGAAAGTTAACCGAATTGAATAATGCGCAACAGAAAACCGAACAGTCTTGTCAAGGACCAATTAACGAACTTAATACTTCGATTCATAAAATTAATTTAAAAAAATAAAGCTCACCTCGCCATTCAGAAAACAAAACAACAACGTCACCATAAATCCCTGTTAAGAAATAGAAATGGAATTACTTTGGTCAGATAAATTGTATGACATTTGAAAAAGGTATGTCCTTAGTAGGTACGGCCTAAAATGGATTTCTTACCTGCTGAGTGGTAATACACAATAAACGTAATTCCGAACACTGAGAACTTCATGTTTGTCAAACATGATTTTAAACAAACACGATTTGTTCGCAAGATTGGTGTTAAGCGCCGCATTTAAGATTATTTCATTCCTTTGACAGCGTGTCGGCCCAATTGGCGAAAATCACCGTCGCCACCACTGGCAACAAACAAAGACAAGACAGGACAGGACAATGACAGGACGTAATGCAAATACATCACAAACAGATCGCCTTCATGTTGCGCCCCTTAGTTAAGAGAGCATCAGCTAGAGCAACAGGAATTTTTCGACAGGTGTCAAGCAAACACAAAGTTGACTATGTTAGGAACCACATTACTTGGGCATTATACCAAACTCAATAGTATATCTATACAGGTCTATAAAGAATTTAAATTGACAAAAAAGTTGTACTATTATGCAAAAGAGAAATAGATTAAACCCAGAGATAAGAACTTTTTAAAGATTTTGTAGTCGCTCCATAGGGAAAGTAAGACGATTGACGAACACTTGACATTAAATCCCCTTTTCAAATAATATCACGGTATCTTAGAGTTATCTTCAAAGTTTCCCCGTGGAATGTAGATAAAACCAATGGCATAAACAACTAGCCTGATGTGACCCAATTCAAGTCCCCATATTTAATGGCATGTATCACTACATTACCGCATGCAATACCTCTAGTACACGAGGACCGACCTGAAATGAGTTAAGAAATAGTTCTGTGTATAGTAAGATGAGCTCCACTTTAGCTTCTACGTCGTCGGGCCTCGCCACGAACACCATGTAATGCACCCCAAAGAGCGGTATCAGGACCAATGTGGATTTGGCTAGACGCCTAAAAACAATAACACGAACTTTGAAAAAGATCGATTTTATGATATAAAGTAAAGTATTGGATAGATAACCCCTTTAACGGTAAAAATTTCAAATTCCTTCAAATTTCTTTAGTAGGACATTCTGATTTTGTCCTGCATTAAAAAATCGAGTTATAAGTCATGTTGAGTTTGAATATTGTGATTCAGTTCTTTGCAAGTGTACAGCTGGATGTTTTTTTCTTCGATTTCTAGCACATACTTTTTGTAAAAATGTATTTCTTCAACTCTGTTTTGAGATTATTGATATAATAATAGTGCTATAATAATCTGGTAAAGGGTATCTCCAATTGTTTTAAACTCCGGTCGCTTTTTAATTTGAGGAAAATTGCATTTAAGAGAGAATTATGCACAAAAAAACAAATGTGTGCCTTTGAGATCATCTGCCAATATTATACGATATTCTGAGACCATTGATTAACGTTTTGAAAATGACTAGAGTTGTTTGGGTCAGAAGTGGACGGTAAATTTTACCTAGCGAATAACCGGCCAGGTAATGATAAGCAACGAATCTGGGACTGTGCTGGTTTTCCATAAGCCTATTGCAAATAGGTGGAGTAACATTATTATTTTCGTCTGCAGAATAGATATCAATAATTCGAAGATATTTATCGACATCAGTTATTCATTTATTGATATCAATAAATGATATTTCGATATTGATGCAATCAATTTCCATTGACAAATTACCGCAGTGATATTTATCCATAATACTTATTCACTTCTTGATAAATGACCTACCTATATCGATAAATGATTTGTTGATAACAAAACTTTAATTATCGATATTGATTGATGAATTTTCGGCGATAAATGAAATACAATTACCGGCAAATGAATAATAATAATAAGTATCTGTAATGAGTTTGTCGATAATTTATTTCCCATCATCTCGGTAATTACTTTAGCCGGAAATGCATTATAGATAACGACAATTCATTAGTTATTTATTTGTATCGATCATTATGAATTAAATGCTAATTTGGTTTAACGTAACATAACTCTTAAGTGTTTAAGTTTATGTTAACAAGTTGTTCATATCGCATGTAGAAATGGTCAAGTTAATGGTAACACTTTTTGAGATGATTACCTGTATCTGAATTTCTTACTGTCGGGATTATTGGAGGCTCTCAACTTCACCACCAGTACTCGTATAATGTTCAGGAAAAAAATAAAATTTGCCTGAAAAGAGGTAAGGGATTTTTAATACCATGCAACAAGGGTAGAATGTAAATAAACACATCACCAAGAAGTAATATTTTTACTCTCGATCAGAAAAATTAGTTTTGCGGTTTACATGTACTACATCAATCCCTATCTGATCATAGAACGGCATTTAAATCAAGAAAAGTTTCTTGCTACCGTGCAGCTGAACTTCCACTGAATGTGGCATAAAACAACAATCAATCAATCAATTTCTATCACTTACGAACTTAAAGCACTTACATACCGCTGAAATGTTCAATAAGGGACAATTACAAAACCTTCTGTTTATAATTGTGCAAGGCTCCATGACTGTTGTTCAACTTACAATAATTGAAGCTACTATAGGTCCTCGAAGTATCCAATAAAATCCACGGTTAGAGTTCGTTAACCAGCAACTAGAAGAGAACAAACACATTCAATAAGATACTTAAGTTTGCTTTAGATGATTAACAAATGTTACCTTAAAACTTAATCCGCATATAAATAAAGCTGTCATATTTTTTCAAACAGATCTGCTAGATGAATATTTGATCTCGAGATGTGTTATTCTATTTACTGTGTTTTAATTTGTTTTTATTAATTGTTTTTTTGCCGCTTCCATTATCCTTATCATTCTTGTCACTGACTGCGATCTATTTTACAGCGGCATCACGATTACTAGTTGAGGAAAGTAGGGCAAAGTTACAGCTGTCACATTTATACATCTGGTTTCGTGTGCAGACTAAGACGGACTCAAATTTATAAACAATATCGACGAGTGCAGACTAAAACGTTCTCAAGTTTATAAACAATACCGACCAGTGCAGACAAAAAAGGACTCAAATGTATAATCAATACCGACGAGTGCAGACAAAAACGGACTCAAATTTATAAACAATACCGACGAGTGCAGACAAAAACGGACTCAAATTTATAATCAATACCGACGAGTGCAGACAAAAACGGACTCAAATTTATAAACAATACCGACGAGTGCAGACTAAAACGTTCTCAAATTTATAAACAATACCGAGTGCAGACAAAAACGGACTCATATTTATAATCAATACCGACGAGTGCAGACAAAAACGGGCTCAAATTAAATTCAATACCAAGGAGTGCAGACTTAATGTACTCAAATTTACAAACAATACCGACGAGTGCAGACTAAAACGGACTCAAATTTAAAACAATACTGCCGAGTGCAAACCAAAACGGACTCAAGTTTATAAACAGTACCGACAAACGGACTCAATTTTATAAACAATACCGATGAGTTCAGACAAAAACAGACTCAAATTTATAAACAATACCGGCGAGTGCAGACTAAAACGGACTCACATTTATAAGCAACAAGGATGATAAAACGGACTCATATTTGTGAGCTCTCTAAAACGTACACAAAACAGTTAAACGCATTGCTGAGTAGACTAAAACGTACTCAGAACAGTTAAACGCATTGTTGAGTAGACTAAAACGTACTCAAAACAGTTAAACGCATTGCTGAGTAGACTAAAACTACTCAGAAGCATGCATCTCATGGGTGAGTAGACTAGAGTTGACTAAAAGTGACTGACTTCATCATAGAAAACAAATGGTTATGTGAATATGTTTTTTATTATCTCAACCAAGGTATTGTCAAGCTGGGTAAATTAGCTATGAATAGAGTTCTCCTGCATAAAACACACTGTAATCCTGGTTTAATATCAATTTCGACTGGAATTAACGAGTGCAATAACCCTGAAACCTTCAGGATATTACCGCCCTGAATGTCACCTGGGCAATATGGACCTCAACCTGAAGCCAAGGGAGAAATAACAGCCTGTAAAATTCAGGCATGTAAACAACCCTGAATTCATTCAGGGACAATCCCTGAACTTGACTTGGTATAGCCTGATTAATCCAGGAAAAAGACATCGTAATTCCAGGATTAATCCCCGAATCATTATTAGAGTATACACTCAAACGTCCCCAAAACCCCGAAGCACACCCGTGAAGTTTCGTCAGAACCTGACAACAACGCCTTTTGGCAGATGAAGCCTCTATGATTAACCGACTGTAAGCATCTATTGGGACAGCTTTGCAAAAGTAAACAAAGCGTAAGAGACTCAGAACTTTTTTAACAAACGAATTATTTCTTGTAAATCAGGATTCAAGTGACTTACTTTACATCTTCATAGTATATCCTGACAACAATCCATGGTCCCACAGACAGTGCCGGGAAACCTTTAACAAAGAAATAAAAACATCAAGTAGACAAATCCCGGGAATTAACTATAACATGCTTAGGAGTCATATGGTGTTGTATAAAATATATAAAAACATTGATCCCATAAGCAGATTTCTGACAAACAAATAATATTAAGCTAGAGATCAGTATGCAATGTGTCAATCAAAACACAGTATTTTCGTGTTCAGTTTGCAGCGTATTTGGCGACATGACTACACATTCTTAGAAATATTTGTTCTTTGAGGGATCTTTAGAAAAGTGGATGGCTGTATGTGAAACAAAAACGTTCTTTGGTAGAATAAGAGAGGTAGAAATACTTAGAACAGTTGTCGCACCAGGATAAAACTGCAGGACAAAAAAAGAATGTTCGTATAACCAAATTTAAAAAAAAAAGAACAGTTCTGACCTCGAAGAGGTTGTCCAACCTTAAATTGTTCTATAAGAGACATCTTTCTAAGAGTATATATGGCCAACTGTTGTGGACAGCTTATCAACGTGAGATCAAATTTATCGTTCTTAAGGGTCGATTAACTAAAGCTGTTTAACATTAATTAATCTACAGATGAAAATTGGGTTCAGGTGGCACACTCTTACAAAAATATGGCTCTAATGGAACCCTTAAAGGTCCCCTGTCATGACTCTGGTGGAACCCTGAATGGCTCTGTATGAAACCCTCACGGCAAATGTTCCAAGTATTTCCCCCTTTCTTCCTAAAACAATGAACCGTTTTTGTCGTAATGGTTCCATATAGAACCATATGTTTTTCTAAAGGACCCTCAAAGAACCATTATTTCTAAAAGCAAAAATTCAGTAATTATTGTCACTTACCCCAGCCAAAGAGCATGTACCACTTGAGTTTATTCTTCCCAGTGAAAAAGGACACAAATATTAACATATGAAGATAAAGACCCTCCAAGAAGATCCACGTGTAGTTCGCACCGATTGCAAAGTGAAAACTTGTTTGCAACAGTTTACATCTCCAATGCTGTAGAAAATGGGGAAAATGGATCCAGCAGACTATATGCATGTCAATGTACAGAGAAACTTCCTGACATGGCCAGGGTGTACTAGTTTAATAGTGTATATGGTGATTGTCCGATAAACTCGGTATTGACTTAAGCATGAACTTATGATACTGTTGAAGAGTCTGTGATGAATAGACTCTTCCTAAGAGCTATCTGCCCCATCAAACCAAACAAACAGACAAAGAAACTTCCTTCTGGATCAGACAAGTCGCAACTCTCATTCACTTCCGTGGGCATATTGGTTTAAACAGTTATTTTTTTCCACAAAAAAGGGGACCGGTATCCAGTAATTGCTGGGGAGCTGCTGACATAGATTGTACTGTTTTTTCCAGATGGCGAACTGCTTATAGGAAAGAGTTTCTCACGCTTTCACCAGATAAAATGAAGGACTAAAAGAGGGGATAGAGAACTGGTCCTGCTTGCAAGAAATGTTTTCCTTTTGTAGAATGAAAATGTAACTAGTAAAACAAAATATATAATAAAATGCTAGTAAGAAGTGTACAGCTGGATGGGTTTTGCACCATTTGTAGGACTTTATTTTTGGTCGAAATTTAATTTTTAATTCTCTTTTCTCGAAAACCCTTTGGGCTAAACAAGTGAAATTCGGTATGCCATGACACCATGATCTTGTAAAGTTATCTTAATTTGTTTTATTCGGATTACTTTTTTAATTATTCATCTTTTAATGCAAAAGTCCAATTTTAATAAATAATTTAAGGAAAATTTAGAAAGAAAAAAAATTGAGATACGCTTTACAAGATAATTATCTACATAATGTGCATGCCGAAGTTCACGGGAATTTTTATATAATTTTTTCCCTAATTGCAGTACAAAAAAAGAAAACCCTTTTAATAAATTAAACAAAAATTTTGACCCTCAAAGATTTTATCCATCCTTACAAAATTTTTGTTTGTTGAATTAAATGTTAACGCCTACCGTTCCCGGACCCAGTGTCAGTCGGTTATTCTCGTCATAAATGACATCTGTAGGCAGGAATGCTCCACCTTCCGATAGTATATTCTCCCTTAGTAAACTTATCATACAGCGGAATATGAACGACGTGAACAGGTTCAGATGAAGACGGTTTCGCTGACAATGTAATTTTCTGGGGAAAGAGGAGAGAGATACCGTTTTATTTTTTTACTATTTATAATATTTTCAGAAATTATAAAGGAGAACAACCCAGGTCCCTCGTCATGTTAACTTTTTTGTTTTAAGTATTGCACTAAAAGTGATTTCACTCATATAATTGTGTGTCATTCAAAGGAAACCACCCGCAAACTGAACCTAAACAATTTGTACATGGTCAGTAGGCAAATGGTCACAAGATAATAAAATATAACAATATTTCAGAAGGAACCAGTTTAGTTAATTCTACCAGGATAAAATGTGTTAATAAAATAACTTTGAGCCAGACATATCCCTTGTACACTTACTGGTGCTACTTGTCACAGTAGTCATTTACCCTTGCAACTTGAGACTTTGTGGACGAATATTGATCAGAAATAACGCTTATACCGTAGTTTTTGATTTAGAGCTCTATTCGGTCATTCATGAGGCAAGAGTAATATGCCACACACCACATGCATGAAAACCAAATTTCCTACGGAAAACACATATTAATTGACTGTTGGGTGTTTTACGCCGCGCTTAAGGGTATACCAACAATAATTGACAATAGCACAACCAAGATGTGAAGCGTTTCAACAATGTGCGATTCGTTTGAAAGCATTGGACAATAATAACTTATATTTGAGTTCAATGCTATAAACATTTTTAAAACATTTTATCTACATATAACTTGCTCAAAAATGCATTTAGAAGTTGATGTATATGTCAAGCCGTTTTATCACTTCTACCTTTATTCTACATATGTCGAATAAGTTTTGCTTTTATTTTACTTATGTACAATTCGTTTCCACATGTGTGAAATTCATTTTTACTTATGTTGAAAAGATTTTCACTTATGTAAAAAAGAATTTCACATAAATAAAATTAAAATTTATTTTACATATCTAGAATTCTTTTCAACATATGTAGAAATATTTTCAACATATATGAAATTCTTTTCCACATAAGTAAAACACCAAATCCTAACTATTTCACATATGTAGAAAAAAATTCACTTATGTAAAATAAACGTTTATTTTAAACATGTACAAAAGAGGTCCACTTTTCAAACAAACTGAGAAATGATTACTCCCCACGGCAAGGGACCATATCTAACCTTCATTTATGCCCCCAATATCGTCTTGTGTAGACTTTCAAGAGGACTACAAAGACAACAGGAATAAATACCACATGCTGTGCAAGTTTAGCCTCGGCAGGGCACACTCCCAAGTCAATTTAAAAGTAAATGGCCCTGTCTCACCTAGATTACAACAACAGCAAAACAAACAATGACCTACATGCTGTATATTGGTCATTGAGCGCAAGTCGAAACCTCCCTTAGCCTACAGCCAATAATACAAAATCATGCATTTTATTATGAAAGATGCCATAGGGTGACAAATAAAGAGTGAATATTATTATATTAGGCGAAGGTTTTATTCTTAATCAGTACTTTAATTGCAATCTACGTCATTTTATTTTCCCGACAAATCAGACGTGTAGTAATGCTCTCTACAGAATCGGTCGCAATTGAAGGCCTATTAAACTATTGTAATTTCCCTCGTTTATTCTTCGCTAAAACATAACAGATGATTTGCGAAATGCAGAGGGTGGATGTCTTTCCGATCGGATTTTACTTTTTGGGCGAACTCATTGCCGCTAGATACAGGCTGTGATGAAGAAGTCTGTTATTGAGGCCGTGGGTGCTTATAATTTACATATCTACAAAAGAGTTCCACTCACATTTTTATTTTACATAAGTGAAAACGATTTCCACAAATGTTGAACAAAGGCTTATTTCAGATATGTAAAATTCTTTTTCACATATGTTAAATTCTTTTTTACATAAGTGAAATTCTTTTCAACATATGTAAAGTAAATAGTTATTTTTTACATATGTGGAAAAGAATTTTACATATGTAAAATTCTTTTCCATATATGTGAAATTCTTCTACACATATGTAGAATAAAGTCATTTATTTTACATATGTGGACAATAAAGTCACATATGGGGAAAAGAATTCAACATATGTAGAATAGAGGTAGAAGTGATACTTTTGGCAGTACCTCACTCGAGTGAGGTGGCCACACATCAATTAAATAGTTAGGTTTTTGTGTTGTTGTTGTTTTTTTCTTGAAATTTTTTTTTACATATGTTGAAAAGAATCCTACATAGGCCTTACTAGTATGTAGAGTACATTATTATTTCACATATGTAAAAGAGAATTCTACAGAGTAAAATAAAAGCGAAACTAATCCTGAGACGATATATGCTGGGACACTTGCAGCAATCCCAAACCATTTTACCCCATGTCTGCTTTGACTTCCCGCCATTGCCCTCAGTTGTCGTTATGACGAAAGAGATCAAACTCGGCTTTTTAAGAAACTGTTAACAATGCTTTAGAAAATTGATTGTTCACGCTTAACTGATCTCCAGCCTAGAATAGCAGTCTTTTCTTGTTATCATTTACGAGCTTGTTATGTAGAGTAGATGTGTGTTGAAAGAAAACAATATTTTATACACGAGATAATGCAAATAGGATTGGCTTCTTAACTTAATAAAGATTGGCAAAGCGGAAATTAAAGGGAATATCAGTTAAAAATTCCATAACCCATGCAGCCAAGGTGCGGCCGATACAAATGTGAGGCCAAATGTTCTCGATGTATTTGTCAAATGTCAACTTCTAAATAAGGATCATCTCGATGCATCTCAAATTTGTTGGAACAAATTCTTTAAATCATTATTGGCCCAGCAAGGCAGGGTCAGTTGTATAATGTAAGCAAGCACTTTCAATACATCGATTAAGGTTAACATCATTTTTGACTGATTTTGAACTCATGATTAAAGTATAAACATAATCCGTAGACTTTTTGGAACATCACTTATAATTTTGGACTGATTTTGAACGCATGATTTATTAGGTGCTGTTCTATCTAATTTGCAGTGCTTTTCTGTATAGTCATGTAAAATCAGTCAAACTGCTAGGGACAGGAAACACACAAAATATCATAATGACGTATCATATGAATAATCGCCCTGGTTTCTTTGGACTACAAACTATGTGCATTGTCTGCCTGGACAATGGTACAGAGGCCAAGATTTCGCTGTCTCCCAGATTGGACGGCAACCTTTATATTATACGCCATTAATTGATCAAATCAAATGAGATATCATTGTTTGTTGGTCAATCCTTTAAGTCAGTTGAGTTTTTAATGGTAAGTGTAATTTGTTCTTGTAGTCAGCAATGAAATTTGACTTGATGCTCCTAAATTGACATGTTCTTGGAATCTTGTTCGATAAACTGCTCACAAACTATGGTGTAGTACGGACTTATGATATACGTTTCATGTTGTGGTATCACGGCAACCCAGTCGTAAGCTTTGTGCTCATAGATACGGCATTATCTATTTTGTCGGCTTGAAGTCGCCTCAGTATTGCTGAGGATACTGTCATCCAAGGACGAGATGAGCAGAGGCTAGACGGCAGTTACTGAAAGCCCTGCCATGCATCTTCGAGATGAAAGTGCCCAAGCTGCAACTACTGAGAGCAGCAACGTCAATTCCTGAGATTAACAGAACCCATGGTACCAGCATCTATGGAAGAGATTAGCAGAGGCTATGTTGCAGCTACTGATGATATTGCCATCCGTGGACAAGATGAGCCAAGCCCAGATAGCAGTCAATTAGTATCCTCTTTGGAAGGGATTAATCGAGCCCAGACAGCAATTTCTTACTTACAGCCCAGATTGCACTCAATGAGGGTACTACCATCCGTGGACGATTTCAACAGAGCCCAGATTACAGTCAATGAGAATATTACCATCCGTGGACGAAATTAACAGAGCCCAGGCTGCAGCTACTGAGAGTGGTACCCTCTTTGGAAGACATTAATCGAACCCAGACAGGAATTTCTTACTTAGGGTGTTACCAGTCATGGATTAGACAAGCACAACCCATGCTTCAACTATTGAGAGCAGTACCATCAATGGACGGGATAAGCAGAGCCCAAACTACAGGTACTAAAGATCGACAGTGCCCAGACCACATCTACTGAGGGTACTGCCATTTACATGAGATATGGATGAGGATAGACTGCAGCTACTGAGAGTAGTACCATATATAGAAGAGGTAAGCGAAGCCCAGGTTGCCAATATTGAGTGCAGTATCATCCATGGGCGGACGAGGGAATCGAGCAGACTTGGGTTGCAGCCGCTGAGAGTATAGCTACTCAGGTCACTACCAGCCATGGACGGGATGAGTAGATCCCAGAATGCAGCTACTGAGGGCGCTACCAGCCATGGGCGAGATGAACAGGGTCCAGACTACAGCTACTGAGGGCACTACCAGCCATGGACGAGATGAACAGAGCCCAGACTGTAGCTACTCGGAGGAGTACCATCTAAGAAAAAGATAAGCATAGCCCAGGCTCCAACTACTGAGTGTAGTGCCATCCATGGACGAGTAGACCAGGGTCAGGCTACAGCCACAGATAGAACTACCATCCACGTAAGTGAAAAGCAGAGCCCACGCTACAGCTAATGGGGGTACTAACATCTATTGATAAGATTGGCAGAATCCATGCTGTAACTTCTGAGAGCACTACCAAGCATGGTCGATACGTGAATATAGCGTTGTCAAACTGAGCCAGTTGACGGATGATAATACTCTCAGTAGCTAGAATGCACAGATCGACCAGGGAACTACAAGTCTCTTTTCGAAAGTTGGCAAAGCTAGGGAGATTTACTCTCAGTTATCAGTAGAGCAGGCTGCTAATTATGAATTTGTTAAGGATATAATTCTAAAAGGTTATAAGTTAGTTCCAGAGGCTTATGGTCAGAGGTTCCGTAATTAGGAAAAGGGTAGAGATCACACTTATGTAGAGTTTGCTAGGGTGAAGGAGCAGTTATTTGATCGCTGGTGTTCATCACATAAGGTAGATAAAGAATATGAAAATTTACGTCAATTAGTTTTGATTGAAGAGTTTAAGCGTTGTATTCATGGTGATGTTAGAACGTTTATTGATGAACAGAAGGCTGATACACTAGATAGTGCAGCCAGGTTAGCTGATGATTATTCATTGACACACAAAGTTTCATACAATAA
>JARFOD010076485.1:0-36556 GCA_031763545.1 Mopalia muscosa
GAGGAGTGTTAATTATATAACAACAATTCGCCAAACAGGAAGTAGGTTAATTACCCAGACTTCAAGGATGGCCTACAATATGCGACGAAATTGAGCTAAATAATTGGGTGAGATGTAGGCCTAATATTACAAATTTCTCTCTTATCTTTTCATGACTTTGAAGTACAACTCTTAGCATCTGGCTACTGACCGCTTGGTCTGCAGTACGCTCATGGATAATTTCGCAGACGAGGGGAGTAGACGATAGACCAATTAGCTCGAGGTGTCACCAAACTAACAACTCATTACGTATCTTAAGGAATTGTAAAGATTTTCAAATGATTTAATAGTACAAATATTTTTCTTTTCTTTCCATGATTTGAAAGTTGAACTTTTATCATCTGGCTACCGACCATTACATCTGAAGTATGTCTATAGGGTCTAACACTCAGTTGAGGTGAACGTAATGTAGCCCAATTAGGACGAGGTAACACCTGTTTCCTGGTCTAACAAATTAACACATTTTCCTGAGAAATGATTCCAAATGATTGTTTAGGGATTCAAAGTAAAGGTTGGTCGATCTGTACGGCATCTTCGTTCTATATCGTCTTGGCGATGTTCTATCATGACATCTTTTTATATCCAGGCTGCTTCCCTTTACCTGCAGTAACAAAAATACTGATAATAATCAACTTTTAAAATGAGACAAAAAAAAATTATTAAAATACACTTAGTCCTTCCTCCAAAGATATATTTGCTGCTTACACATTTATGTAATCTATCTACTAATCTAATATTAAGTGAGGAACTCTCGGGCAATTTTTGGAGTTTTTGCTGGTATCCAATTGTGAAGCACTAAAACATATAGTCTTCAAGAAACAAATTGCCTTTGTGCTTCAAACCACATAAGAATCTAGGTACAGTTTACGCATCCACAGTAGCTATTGCTAATCTGAGTTAAAATCCCAATTGAGGTATGATTTTACAGAAGCACATAACTAAAATGCCATTTGCAATAGTTTACACTCTTACATATATGTGTATTTATATATGTTATTGTTTTATTTATATCTGTCCTGAACATGTGAACTTCACCAGAAAAGATGTCCTGACTTTCGCAAAAACATTGATTAGGAAAGGGTCTGCTCTGTTTGACGACGTCCAATGGTTGATATTTCAACAAAAAAAAACAAAACAATTCAGTCAGCAATGTATCATGTGTGTTTATATTCTTGCTTTATGTATACAAAATGAGTTTGCGTTATACGAATATGATGAAAACATTAACAACAAAAACACTATGGTAAAAAGGAATAACCTGGAAACGACTTCGAAAAGTGTGTAAAATGAGATAGTGTGTGCTACTTTGTGACGGATATGTGAAGCCTTCCCTTGACTGCAGTGTAACGTACATCTGTGATTTCTACCCACATCCTTGACGCCATGTAGGAAAAGTTGACAATAATAATACTACTTTACCAGATAGGCGTGAGAAAGAGAATTGTGTCCAACATTCGCGATCATAGAACAATGATCATAATTATGAATTTTTTTTAGGAAGAACAGGAGGAAAAATGGATTAGATTCTGAGCTAATTGACAGCTAAATAATCTACCATATCGTCTGGCTGGTAAATGCACTTATCTGACCAATACCAGACAATGGCTCCATCGGTAAATAGCTCTTAGGAATAAACCTTGTCATCGGATCTCGAGACTACAATCTGGGTGTAACGACAAGACTATATAAAATACATGTTTGTTGATGTATATACGTATTAATTATGGTCAATTTATTCGGCTTCCTCTTTAAATTTGTTCGATTCAATATATATGTTAGTTGACACAACCTTTTTTGAACTAAGGAAACTGTTGAAAAGATGTCAAGATGTGCATCAAATTGTTTTGTTGTCTGCCTTTTGTTGTTACTGTCTGACCTGAAATATTATCAACTAACAATAACATTCAATTGTTTAAGCCTACAGATTGTTTAGAAAGATTCGATTGCTGGTCTAATTGTCAAAAGTGTTTTTATTTTGCACACCACGTTTTCAACCTAATAGTGTTGATTTTATTTTGCCCTTGCCCTGGACAGCATCATCGCAGACTGACCACTAAAGGACAGGGTGATAGCAAGCTTTGTTGGTCACACCCCTGTGCCAATAAATCCCTGGGGAAATCAAAGTTACTCTATAATCAAGTCGATAAATCTTGTCAATTCAAAAATTCGGGATTTATAAGATTAGTACATTTTAACCTATTTCACTGACGTTATGGCTGTGTCCTCGATACAATTGATATAAATGAGTTCATGATCTCTCACAGTCTAGATTGCTGTGCAGTTCAAAACAAAAACTAGTTCGATAAAACATTCCCCCTAATCGTAGGAATCAGCCATATTTTTATATTGATAATTTACCTGTTTTGAACATGTATTGACGCATTTACATTGCAAGGCTGCATGTTGATTTATTGACAGGTACGTGTAAGTACCGTATGATATATTTTTCCAAAAGAAATCAAAGTTTTATTGTCCTAAATTTATGAAATCAAATCGAATATAAATTTGTGTTTATTATCCGCAAAGATTTTTTAAAAATAGTACGGTTTTTGTATTGTATAATTTGGGAAGTTGGAGAAAAGAGAGATGGCGGAGAAGGGAGAGTTATGATTATTCGTATTTTCACTGGGTTTAAAAATTAGCTCTATAGTGGCCAGATAATGAATATAACTACAATATTCGAATTTAAACAGAACAAGTTATCAGGTTTAAATATTACTGGAGAGATATTCCCTGGACAGATGGTGGTAAACACATTGGATGCACATTTGGAATTCTAAATAACAGCTTCTCCATGAGAGAAGGCTCTTTATCCTTATACTAGCCTATATGTCATCCAATAAGATGATTTATGGGTAAACTCTTGGCAACGATAAAGCTCGATTCACACGTTGATTTGTTAATGTCATTCCCACCAAACGGTATATCTAACTGCCTTTGGATTTTTCAGTCTCTATAGTTTGGTGATACTTAAAAAGCCAAGCCAAGTTATTCGTTTATGAATTTGCGCTATAAATCATATAACTAGTAAAAGGAAAAAAAAATGTGCAAATATTCTGACCACAATGCAGGTGAGAGGACGTGAAGTATTCGGCAAACATTTATTAATCAAGCCCGGTTTAATTCACTTTTCCAACTATGAAAGAAGCAAGGTCCGTGTTAGAGCATTTCCGATATGGGTCAGATAGCCTTTGGTCGCTCTGCCAACATCAGAATGATCACACATTAATTCAACCATTCATGTATCTACCAAAATATGCCGTCTCTCATCAAACAAAATCTCATATAGTAAGACAATGGTTAGTGCAAGTGACTTTATTCAAGGAGAATTTGGAATGCAGAATATCCCAGCATTAGAATCATTATCTCAATGATGTTGGAAATATCATAGATTGGTCCGTGACACCAAACGTCAATAGTAAAGGGACAAATTAGAAGGCTGCTTGGCGTTAAATACGTCGTATCAAAAAACTACTTGAAATACAAATAATGAAATATATATTGTTTGATGTCTTATATTGATGGCTGGATAACACTGTACCGTGTAGCATTCCCATAATTGTACAAACAAACAGTAAGTACATGGCTGCGCCATTATTGTTTTAAAACAACCCGATGTAGTATTGATTTGTGTCCTAAAACCTATTTATTGGACATGCTGTTGTGATTTTGCGAATAGTCAAGTTTTTATTTCTCTTGACATCTGTGAAATAACTGATGATTATTTATCGAACTGTCCTCACAACTGAACCGAACCAAATAGGTCAAGACAGCCTGTTGTGTTTGCTCGCTGATAAATCCGGTTATCAATCCAGGCTGTACCATTACGAGTCACCTAGTTATATGATCAGATTGTCAATATTGATACAAGGAAAGGTTCGTACTGGTACGTCAAATAGCAATGAACATGTGAACGAATTTTCAATCGATGAATAATTGTGGTCTAGGTTAATATTAAAGAAGCAACATATTGACATACCATTATTCTTTAATTGCATAAATTACCCCGTCAAATACAGAATTGATAAACAGATTTAAGCGGTTGCGTAAAGTTTACTGTCTCTCGTGTTTCTTGCTTCTTCGTTTGAACAGAATAGATCATTTCCAGTGATAAAATAGCACAAAACATCTTGTAAACTTATTTCAAGCTTTAACTCGACACTGTCTTTTTCAAAGAATCCACAGTTAACTCTCCAACAATCTTTATTTCAAAATTCATATTTCTACAGTGGGTCACCAAATATGCTATGCTGTTTGTTCTCAACTTAAACGACATTATGATCTGTTGAAGTTCCAGTTAAAATGGCAAATTGTTCACGGCCAATGGAATATGGCCAAGGTGTATGAACCAGAATGATTTAGTAACAAGAAATATGTGTGTAATTATAATAGACAAATCTTGCTACCCACATTCCAAAAACATTTTCCACTATATACGGCCCAATCAACAGGACATTTTCGTTTCGCATGGTGAAGCCTTTATGCAGAATTTTACACGACTGGATTATTCGTGAAGTTTCGTTCAGTACGAACTCAAATAAATTCTCCCTGTTATATCGGTCACATGTTCAGTAATTGAAAACCTCACAAAAATCGTAGTAAACGATTATTGGCGCTTATTGAAAACATCCAGTCGAAATTGCCTATTAATTTAGTCAGCAAGTAGGAGTGCCTAGTTTAAATAAACAGTATTTGCTAACGACAGGATCTTTCGTATACTGTATTGGAAGGATTGTTGTGCTAACTTAGGTTTGGAAATCAATTCTCCTTTTTTTTAATTATGAAGTTAATGTCTACATATTCACATAAGGTTAAATCTCCTCAAGTCTTCCTGAATATAAACATTGATTCATAAAACAAACATTTGATCATGAAATCACTGATATCAATGATAACAGTACAGCCATATTTTGAGAAATAGCTTAAAATGTACTAATCAAACAGAACCCGAATTTTCGAGTTGACAAGATTTATTGACATTAGAATAGAGTAACTTTGATTTCCCAAGGGATTTATTGGCACAGTGCTGTGGCAATAAAACTGTACATCACACTGTATTTAATTGGCCGGTCTACTGTCATACTGTCCAGGGCAAGGGACAAAAGAAATCAGCACTATTAGGTTGTGAACGTGATATGCACATGAAAAACGTGTTGTCAATTTGATCGGGAAATCTAATATATCTAAACTATCAGTATGCCTAAACTATCATATAATATCAAACCACTTACACAGTACATGCGCCTTCCGGCTGAGCGCAGTTTATTTGTAAAGTAGTAATTCTGTCTTTAAAGTAAACTAGAAGAAGTTGGTCGCTCTCAGGATCCGGTCAGAAGATTTGTCTCGCGTGATTGTTTACCGATGTAGACAAAGTCTTGTCTTGGTCAGAAAATTGCACTGACCAGCCAGACGATATGGTAGACGATTTAAGCTGTCAATTTACTCATAGAAGGATCCATTTTTCTTCTCTGAAGTACGTTGGCAAATATTTGACATAATTACCTCTGTCCATGTATTTCTAGCATGATAGCCTTATCCTTGTCAACTATTTAACTACGGATCTAGGCATGTGAGTAGAATATTTCACGGATTGACGTTAAAACACGATCAATTACAGGCTACACACGTTTATAATAGTGTCTATGTTTGTGAATATTTGACTCAATTCGTTGTGTTGCATGCTTTTCTGACAAAGCAGCATAATTCTTGTAAATTGTTCTAGTGCGGTGTCTTACATGTGGGTAGAAAGTCTCATAGATCGACGATTATACCACGACAAATTACAGGCTTCATATAACAGTCACAAATAAGATTTCACGCTCTCATTCAACACACTTTTTCGGGTTATTGCTGTTGAATATGGTGTTTTGTTGTTAATATTTCTACTATAATTCGTAAAAACCAAAATCATTTTGTAAACTCATCACGAATATACATTTAAATCATGCATTGTAGACATAGGATTTTATGGATTTACCGACAATTCTTAAGTTAACAAAACAGACTCTTGCCTAATCCATGTTCTCGGTGGTATCAAGGCCGATAAAATTAATATTTTCAGGACAGCTATAGAAGAAACAATTACCAAAGTTCTTTTATTTGTTACACTAACAGGTGTGAACAATTGCAAATAGTGAGCTATGTGCGGCCGTAAAGTCAGATATTTTTTAAAAGAATGTCGTGGAATCAAAGTTAGCCCCCTTCGGAAAATATGTTAGCTTGTCAGACCAGGAAACTAACAGGTGACACCTCGGGCTAATTGGGCAAGCTTATGCTCACCTACTCTCTGCGAAATTCCCTATGGGCATACTTCAGACCTAACCATCTGTAGCCAGATGTTAGGATTGGTGCTATTAAGTCGAGGGAAGAGAAGAAACATATTTGTAACATTACATATTACCCAATTAATATTAAACTCATATTCGTCGCATGAGATTGTGGGCTTTCCTCTAAAACTGATTAATTAACATACTTCCTGGACAGAGGAATGTAGTCAGCTAGTTATATTTAAAAAAATCCCCATTATCGAAGGAAATCATCCGTATTTTTGATATTGGGAATTACCCTGTTTTGAACATATATTGACCCATTTACCTGGCAAGTCTTTAGGTTGATGGATTGACAGGTAAGTATTCTACGCTATATTTTGCCAAAGAAATCAAAATTTGTATGGTCACAAATTCATAAAGACAAAACAAATATATATTTTTCTTTGTTTTTTATCCACATGTATTTTTAAAATAAGAAAGTTTTTGTATTGTATAGTTTGGAGAAAGGAGAGAAAGTGGGGCGGGGCATGATTATTCTTCTCTGTATTTGTTTGATAAAAAGCTATGAAGTGGCCACAGAATTCGACATTACAAATATATTCGAATGGAAACCAAACACGCTTAAATACAGATATTCCTGACATAACGGACACAGGTGGTGGTTAAACACACTGGACACATGGCGGATTTATGAATAATAACGTATCCATAATATAAGGACCTGTATCTCGGTGCAAGCCTGGATGTAATGTTCTAAGGTGATTTATGACTAAAATGTACTCAACGATAAAGCTTTATTCACACTGTCATTTGTAAATGTCGTTCCCATCAAACTGTATATCTAACGCAACGCTGATTTGAAACTTTCTAAAATCCGGTGATACTTAAAAAACCTAATTAACCATGACGTATAAATCATTAAACTAACAAAATATAGAAATTGTGCAAATATTTTGACCCTATTTTACTTGATATGACGTGGAGCATTTGTCAAAGACTTATTTATCAATCTCGGTTATTTTCACATATCCAACAGAAACTAACATACTTGTAGTAAAACAATGGTTAGTGTGACTTTAGTCAAGGTTAATTTCGTACGCAAGACATTCCAGCACTTGAATGAATATCTCATTGCTGTTGGATATCTCAAATAGGTCCGTGACACCAAACCTAGAGGGACAAATGGGATAGCTGCTTGACGATAAATGACTCGTCACATAACTAGCTGAAATACAAAGAATTAAATATAGTCGGTTGTATGAGTAGGTTGTTTATTCAGACATATGGATACAAGCATCCAAAACAATATCTCGATCAAACTTTATTTGTACACAACGGAATCCGCATAAACATTTACGAAAAAGTGCTGTGACATTTGACATTTTGTGACAGGCACATATTATTGGACATCATCTCTGTGGACGAATACCCGAGCTGACAAGATGTCCCAAAATAAGCTAAAATATTGCGCCAAGCAAACGTTTATTTCAACAGGCGTTGTCACAGTTCTTCAAGCAAATTCATTATGCAAAGTTTTCCTAAAACAAATTTAAAAAATATTGGGATTCTGTAAAAGTGGCGAATGAGGCCAATTGTAGCTTTAGCATAAACATTATTTACAAAAACTACTTGTCTTGTTTTGATGACTGGATAACAATGTACCGTGATATCATAAACACTATGGTATGGACACAAAGTTTCGCCAATATTGTTTTACAAACAACCCGAACAAATAGGATTGATTCGTGACCTGAAACCTATATATTGGACATGCTGTTGTGATTTTGGGAATAATCTAGTTGTGGATTCTTTTGACGTCTCAGTGAAATAACTGATGATTATTTATCGAACTGTCCTCACCACTGAACTGAATCAAAGAGGTCAAGACAGCTGTTATGTTTGCTTGCTCATTAATCCAGTTATCAATCCAGGGTGTATTTTTATGGGTCACCCTGTTATATGATCAGATTGTCAATATCGATCAAAGGAAAGGTTCGTTTTGGTACATGCGCTAGCAATGAACATGTGAACGGATTTTCAATCGATGAATACTTATGGTCCATGTTAACACTAACGTGGCAACATATTAAAATACAGTCCCGTGATACTTTTATTGCATTAATTTCCCTGTGGATTACAGAATTGATAAACAAATTTAAACGAAACTTCATTGACTGTTGCTCATCAGATTGTACAATATCTATTTTTCGTAACTGTGGGTTGTGTTACGGCTTCTCATTTAGAACAGAAGGGGTTTCCCAGTGAGAAAAAAAGCACGAAACGTCTTGTGAACTAATTCCTTTCAAAATTTGTCATTTTTTCAATAAGCCGAAAAATCTTTATTCAAAATGTCCATTTCACAGTGCGTCACAAATCTGCTATGCTCTTTGTTCTCAGCTTTTGAACAGAACAGTTTAAATGACGAATGATTTGTTAAATGTTCCAATCAGCAGAACTTACAAATTGTTCATGGCTAATGGACTATTGCCAAGATGTATGAGCCAGAATGAATTAGTAACACGAAAATATGTATAATTATAATAGGCAAATCTTGTTACCTACATTCAATACAATTCTTCCACTGCTTTAAGTAGCTGCTCATGTGAAAGTATTAAAAACGCAAGCACCATGTTAAAAACGACTTCGATACAGATATAAAATGAAAGCCTGTGTGTTAATTTGCGACGGACATTTGAAACCTTCAAATGACTGAGGAATAATGTGAAGAATTCTACGCCTAATATGAACAGTTGACATGAACAATGCTACTTTACCAGATAGGCGCGAGACACAGAATTGTGTCAAGTATTCTCTATCATACAACAGAGAAGAACAGTGGATATTTTTCTGAGTTAATTGACAGCTTAAATAGTCTGCTGGTCACTGGATTTATCTGACCAATACCAGGAGGCAATGGCTCCATCGGCCTGCTGATGGTGGCTGACTGGTCTTGATGGCCGGCATGTACTCCTTTTGGAGATTTGACTTCAAATCTTGACGGACAATGACCAGCGAAATCTTGAGTTCCAACAGCCTGAACGATTATAGGTGTTGTCAAGCCGGCTTGGAATGTAAACAACAGCCCAATCACCCATCCATCAAATGATGATAAATACACCAAATGTGACCTATTTAGGCTATAATATTACACTGACCAGCAACCTCCACTCAATTACTTCACATCAATACCAGATACTCCACAAAACAACAATTCCCAGGGCCAGAATAAATAAAAGAAGACTACACACCATTTTTACTAACAACTATATTCGAGGGTGACAAAACGGAAGTGAATAATAGTGGTCTTACGCCAGATGGTCGTGGTTTCGACTCCAGACGGTGTTCCACTACTAAACTTTCTGAACTGGAATCTGTTCGCATAAAAAACAGTTATCTAAAAATAACGAAATTAGTGGAATTAATACCCTACATAAGTCTTTTTAACTCCATGATTATCTTCCTTCTGGTAAAGGGAAGCATACTAGATATCAATAAAATATCATGTTAGAACATCGCCTAGAGGACAAGATGATACCAAAACAGACACAGACTCCCTTTGAATCGATTTACAATCATTCGGAATCAAAGTTTACCTTCCGAAGAAAAGAGTGTTAATTTGTTAAACCAGGTGATATTTCGTGCAAATTATTAAGCTACCTACTGTTCACCTCGTCTCTGCGAAATTTTATTTTAATATATTTCAGACCTATCCGTCGGCAGCCAGATGCTAGGATACGTGTTGAATTGTTAGTCCACGTTACACATCGAGCTAATTGGTCTACCTTCTACTCACCTCGCATACTCTCCTCCTCTCTGTGAATCTCTTTATAAGTATACTTCAGGCATATTCATCCGTAGCCAGATGCTAGGTGTACTATCAAGTCATGAAAAGGGAAGAAACATATTTGTAATATTACATCTCACCAAATTACTATTAGGCTAATATTCGTCGCATGAGATTACAGGCCATCCTTTACTCTGGTTAATTAACCTACTTCCAGTTTGGTGGGATGTTGTTATATAAGTATTATGCCTCCCCATCGTAGAAAGGCAGCCGAATTGTTGATAATGGGAGTTAGCAACATTTTGACCCATTAACCTGACAAGACCGTGGGCGGATTGATTGATTGATTGACTGACAAGTATTTAAATCATTTTTTTTTTCAAAAGTAATCAAAGTTGTTCTTGTTATTGATTGAAACAAAAATTTTACTATTGTTTGTGTGATTTGCATAGATTTTTAAAACACGGGAGGTTTTTTTTTTTAGTTTTGTATTGGCGGTGGTTGGAAGTTGGGGTAGGTGTGTGGGTGTGATGACCATACTGTTTAATGTTATTTAGATAAATTACCTATTTTGAGGCCAGATAATTAGAATTTTACTAAAATACTCCATTGAAAAACAAACAAGTTATCAGGTTTAAATGTTACCGGACAGATATTCCCGACATGACCTGGCCAGATATGTAAGACCAGAAGGTGGTAAACACATCGGATGGAAACATATAAGGGATTCTAAATAGCGGCTTCTCCATGTGTGCAAGCCTATACTTCATGTTATCAGATGATTTATGAGTGAACTCTTTCCAACGATAAAGCTCGTTTAACATGTTGATTTGTTAATGTCATTCACACCAAACGGTATATCGAACTCACCGATAATATTTCAGTATCACAGGTGAAACTTAAAAAATCCAGCAAAGTTATTCATTTTTAAATTGGCACCATAAATCATAAAACTAATAAAATGTAGTAATTGTGCAAACATTCTGACCACAGTGTAGTTGGGGTGACGTGAAGTATTTGACAAACATTAATTAATCATACCCGGCTATTATCACCTTTCCAGCAGTGCTAGAGTGTCTCAGATATGGGTCCGAAAGTCTTTGGTTGTCCAGTCAACAACAGTTTGATCAGAAAATAAATCATCCAGTCAATTATCTACGCAATTAGCAACCCTTTTGTGAAAAAAATTCCCTTATAGTAAGAAAATGGTTCGTGCAAGCGATTTAGTTAGGGTATTTTAAGAAATTCCGCACGTAGAGCTCCCCAACACTGGAATAAACATCACAATGCTTTCTGGAATAGCATTATTCCAACTGATGAGTTTGACAACGTAGAGTAAACTTACAACTCCAATAAAATATACACATGGATACATGGTGATTCAATAGTTCGGTTTATTTTAAAACCATAGTCAAGGATGAAAAATATCTGTACAGAAAGTGTATGTTTGCCTTCTTATGAATATATTTAAACCGTCTATATACAAGGGTCAAATATACGGCCTTAGAACAACGCACAGAGAATTAACATGTCGATCAGACTAACATAACAGTAAATACAGGCCTGCATAGTTGGATATTAAAAGATTATAGAATGATCAAGAGAAAGGCAGATACAATCTTTACAATGTGATTTTTGTCCCAACAAGTAAACAAGTTTTTGTTTAATTAAAGTCAAATTAGTAGGTTTAGCAAGAACAAGTATGTCGTCAACAAATCTACAACGTAACTGTATGGTCCCATTGTCTATCAATGGAGGGACCACAGACATTTCAAGCTCTGTCATTATAATAGAGAGGTTACGCAACGGGCCGGTTATTCCCAATCAGCAGGTTACGTCATCACTTTATGTGTAGCTGTGACGTATCCGTAATCTGCACACTCGTGGATATCCTGTTTGTCTGGATGTGAGCTGCCATAACCGTAAGTACCGGTACAGATACGATTTCGGCTAATTTAGGCCAAAATCATACACCCACACGTCAGAGATGTCAACGTGTATAATCTATATGTATATGTGGGGAAAATTCCGTGCATGCTTGTTTGAAACCTGGAGTATGATTGCTAGAAATCAGATCTGAAGCGAGCGCTGTATTCAGCCTCATCCCAGTCGTGCAGGCCTACATCTAGTGAGTAACCAGGACGGGACAGCGGAACGCACAATGTACCGGTCACATGTAGTCTTACATTTACGGATACGTATCCATCCAGCCAGCATATCCTGCCTGTTGCGGAAACTCTCTAATAACGTCTCTGCTAGTGTTGTTATAATGCGGTGGAAGTCATACTGCAACATTGGTTTAATATTAAGCTTAGAATAACTTCCAGTGAAATGCTTTATGTATTTATGAAACACTAATATTTGGGATACATAATTAAACGGAGACGGGCATATTACAATGGCATGTAATTTCCTTTGTCCGTTGTAAAAGCTAAAATAATGTCAACGTGTAATGAGTCTGGTCTTGTACCATTCACAACTGATGAATTTTATTCAAAATGATACATTTTCAGCTTACCTTTTGACTCTCTTTTAACCATTTAGTAAAAAAGTTGATTCACATTGTAGATAATTAATATTATAATTACAAAGATTTAAACATTTCTACATGTTTACCTCGGCTAATCAACTGACGATTAACTACAGATATAAACATCAAGGTAAAGGTAAAATTTATACCTGACTAAATAATATTAACATGCATACATCTATCCCTTAGACGTTGTTGTTAAAATATGTAGTCACTTATCTTTTCATTTCATTCATCAATTGCTTGATAAATTGCTTGCTTGGTTGTTTGATTGCTTGATTTATTGATTTATTGATTGATTGACTCACTGATTGATTGATTGATTGATTGACTCACTGATTGATTGATTGACTGCCTCACTGATTGATTGATTGATTGACTCTGATTGATTGATTGACTGACTCACTGATTGATTGATTGATTGATTGATTGATTGATTGACTGATTAGCCGATTGATTGATTGATTGATTGATTGACTGGTTAGCCGATTGATTGATTGATTGATTGATTGATTGATTGATCGGTTGTGCTAAATGTCGTCCTTTAAGGTATTTCACTTTTCAACTTTAAGGCGGCGTTGTATTTCCAAAGAGTTAACAACAAACAACCATAAGGCGAAACTTTAATAGTTACAAATGCTGTTTCAGAAAATTTACGTCCCACAATAGTTGACAGCAGAAATGTACCTCAATTGTACTGTTCTTAGCCATTTGAATTGAATTGGTAATGTGGTCTTCATTGAAGCCTTCCCCCAAAGATAACACGAAAGCTGATAACGGTTTCTTTAAGAGATAATATGAAAATAAATCACTGAATCGAAAAAACAACAGTTTATTGCCATAATTTATGCCGAGGTACAAAAGATTTAAATATAAGAAAATCAATATTTTTAATATTGCAAAACAGTAGAATGCTGAAATAGTAAAATACAAACCTACTGATAAATAACAACAAATCTAGTTATATAAACATTTTAGTTATGATAATATTAATATAACAATAATTATAATGATAAAAAAGAATAATAATAATGAAGACGAAAATAATATTGCCTTTACTTATAATAGTAAAACAGTTATGATAATAACGATGATAATACTTGTGTTATGATGCTGACAAAATTACATAGTTAATTAAATCTAGTTGATAAACATATCTGTATACATTTGATATCAATTTTCAACTGATTTCAGGGAATTGTTAATATTTTAAGTTAATCACCATTCGCACAGATAATAAGGTAAGACGGCCACTGTTTGGGTCAAATGACAACTGACGAAACTTTATCGAACAATGATTTTATCAATCTAAAAAAAACTATTTGTAAGAATAATTTATGTTCAATTAGGTATGTGACATAACTTATCAGAATTCTAACTAAATGATTGCATGGAAATGTACCATGCAGTTATATGTTTCTTTAAATGTGATGGTTGCCCTGCTATCCTTCACGTTTGGCGTGTCGAAGTTGACACGAGGAAATGTCACACCACGAGAGACTATGTTTCATAAAATACGGAAATTGCCCATATAAAAATCTTAAGGTTTGATCGTAGAACAACCCAAACGTTATCATCTCTCAGTCAAATAGTAAGCATTGAAGCTTACGGACTTCACGAGATTTCTAACCAAAAATAGGCTCACGTATCAATAGTTTTCAACCCCCCACCCCCCCCCCCCCATATAACTTACATGGATATTGTCATGAAAGTATAAGATCTGATTCAAACCCATACGAATTGCCATAGGACATTAGTTCTATGTAGTCACCTTACTCTATTACCTTGACATAGAACAACATGATAAAATATCAGGTTGTCTGTATTATTGGGGGTAAAATATAAGCTCTGTCCTCAAGTAGCAGTCATTTTTCAGAAAATCCAGGAAAAGCCTATTGGATGTTTCTTATACTTTATATAATACCTGTTAGACACACCGTGTACCCCACTCGGAAAAACCCATTTCATTCAGTTTAGTTAAAGCATAAACAGACCATTCAAAAGATACAAATTCTCCCTTTAAATTCCACAGTGGCTTTCAATGCCTACACACATTAAGTCTGAATAACCGTTTTTTTCAAACATAGCAAGAGAATTTGAACGAGATATCTGGAAGCCATGTATGTACAAGAGAACGAGTTTTAAACAATCATTTGCGTGGGAAAATACAAAGTTGTCTCCCTTAGGCCTTTATTGCTGTTACTTCTGTGGAATTGAGATTCGCTTATTACTGTGCTGATTGCCTATTACGAATGACTATCACTGGAATTTACCACACCAAGACTTATGTAAGGTTTATTTCTTTTAATTGCGGTGAACACGTACAATCGACATATAGAGGCAAGGTCACCTACGTACCAATAATAAATAATAAAAGCAATTTTTACATTTTATACATTGCACCTAGCATACATTTCCCAAAATATAGGCCTTTATAAGTGCATAGTTGCAAATGTATGTCCCATATATATTTATTTATAACATATGTTGTTTTACAATGGTGTTATAATCATGTATAAACTGGTTTTAACCAATACCCATTCAGGACAGATACCGTAAATGCATTAATATGCAAACTTTGTTTTCACTTGTATCAAATGCTTTGAATAATTACAAAAATATATATTCATAAAATATTTACAGAGCATAGTTTTCGCCAAAAACCAGTAGATTGTGTCCAGCACAAGTGTAAATGTTTCGGGTTTAATGCATTTTAAACGGACTCCAAACTCATTCCGCGGGCACCTGCCTCACGGGCTGTGCTAAACTTACGAACAAATGCTGCATTATTCACAGATCTGTCCCCTGTACACGGTCTTTGTCCAAAATATCACGACAATTTAGTATTATCAAAATAACCAGCGTTGGCAAACACGTAAGGATACATCTCTGGGTAGTCTGGCAATGAACTGTGCCACGTTCTAGTATTGTTATAGGTCGCTGTATCCAACGTATGAGGCCGTGGTATTTTTAAACTGTACATGTCGTATGATGAGGATGAAGAGTCGTCCATTAAGGCTTTTCTGGAAAAAAAACAGTAAAACAATAGTTTTAGACACAGGCAATGCTACACTAATTTTACGACTCCGTGGTGACGATTGGTCTTCTCCTGAAAAATCAACGAATAACTAACATTGTTTTTTGTTATTGATTGATTGGGGTTTAAAGCCACACTTAAGGTTATTTTACTCACATGGCGTAAGAAATCCCAATGGATGAAGGAAATCGCCAAGCCCTCTACTGGTAACAACTCAAGACAAGACAGGACAAACACAAGACGTAATACAAATACATCACCAACACATCATCTATATGTTGCCCCTGAGCATCATTTAAACCATCCGCCTCTCAGTGTACATTATAAGTTGTATATGTACTTGGCGGCAATGTCAGGTGTGACCTAAATGAGAAGCTGCTTTGACACAAAATCAAATATCGCTTGCTCAGAAAAAAACACATGTAGTTTCCAGAGCTAGACAGATTCAGTTTTGAATCACAGGTCAGAACTTGTGTTATAGTATAACAGCGACACTCATATTCAGGTTTATACTTAGTTATTCAGATTCAGGGTCCTATTCACAAAGCGAGTTTAGCTTACGTTAATCGTAAATATGTCGACGACCAGTGCTGAAGACATATTGTAATTGTAGCCAAGACTGTAACGTTCAACGTAAGCTGCGAACGCTATGTGAAACGAGCCTCAGAGTCACGTTAACCTTTCTTGTCTTTAAATTTTGTACTGGGGCTCGAAGGCAATTAAAATAGTGTGTTCTCTCTAGTGTCTTCCCAACATTTTGGGGGCCGATAGATGGAACACAGCTACCAATTAACTAATAAAGAAGACTGAATAGAATTAATCGTGCTTTGAAATTCTCTCACGCCAGAAATTATCTAGCTCACATCTACCATGGGAATAAAGTTTGCAAAATGTAAAAACAAAACACCTGAAGGGTATACTACTGTCCATCATTAAAATATAAGGTTAATAATTATTGGTCCTACACATAATAATGATAATGGGAGAAGTTTAAAGTCTCCATGGACAGCTTGGTGGATTTTGAGCTTTCAATTTTCTAATCTAAAAAAGATTTTCATTTTGTCTAGCTAAATAATAACTTAATACATAACATTGCAGTAAACGGGCCCTGGTTTAAAAAATAATTATTTTTGGTGTTCATATCCAATTAACTTTTTCTGCACATGTTTTATGTATAATGATAACGCCATTTACCATACACCATATTATACTGCGCAATAGATTTGTATATACATGGGAAAAAATTAATAATAAAATGGACCAAACAGGAGTTCTGTCCAGATAGGACTTTATATATTATATTTTCATATTTTTATTGAACTGAATTAAATTGAAAGAACATTTTGTTTGCCACCTGTGGGATTTGAACTCGGGACTGGGGATAATTCCTTATGTTATGCTAGACAAAACGTCAAGGGGTTAAAGATCAAGGCTCTATTGGCAGACCACTTGTATTAAATAAATATTAAATTTAAAATTCCTTCCATTGTGTTACTTACTTTTTCTGTCTTCTCCTTCGAATTAAGAGGAATATAATGAAAATTATAACTGCTAGTAACACAAAGCCTATGGCACTTGGTATGGCGATTTCTTCTGTAAAACACAAAACCAATTTTTAGAACAAATTGTGGAATGTGGTCATGGCGCATGAAAGGGGAGATAAATAACCTTCATTCTCCCACATAGGTTTGATTATTTAACGTGAGATCGTTTGTTTGGATGAAGTGTTATGCCGTGTTAAGCGTTTTGCTGTCAGGCATATATGAACGTGCCAGCCTGACTATGGATGTGTGAAGAAAGAAACTTCGGCATGAGTGGCAACACAATGTAAGGTCAATCATAAATGTTCCCGACACGAATGCCATGCACAACCTACTAGTTTCCTGCTTACAGTTGGCTCTGAAAGAACCATGCAGGGAACCAGCCGTCTCAAACTAACATCTGGATTCCCCAATGGTGAAACAATATGGGCATCTCATAAACAAATTCGCCGTGAGAGTATGAAACAGCATCTTTTTAATGGAGTTTTACAGTCGGTTTATTGCTTTAATATGGACTACAAATGTCAATGGAAGTTCTCAAAAAGCGTTAATTTTACTTCAAAATTCAGCATTCAGCATTTGTATGTGAACATCCACCATGGTCATATAGTCAGTGTTTAGCGTTATGCATTCACAGATGTGGAAGCTACTTTTAAACGAATATGCACAAAAGGAGCTAAATGCCTCACCTATAGGATTGCTTCGCACTTCGTTGTCCGTACCTATCCCTATGTCCTTCGTGGTTCCAGAGGTTACCGGAGAAACAGAGGACTTGGTCACAACCACAGCTGAACTAGATACTGGAACTGATGTAGTTGCTGACGGCGAAATAGACGACTCTAGAGATGTTGGGATGACAGTTGGTGATACTGAAGGGGACGCCGTTATTAGCTGTGTTGATGTCAAGACAGAGCTCGTGCTTGCAACCGTTACTGAAGACGATGAGTTCAGAGCTACTGCAGATGATGTTGTCTCTGCAATAATGCTTGTGTCATCCACTGGGAATGAAGAGGAAGGCGAGAGAGACGACAATACCAGTGATGTTGTTTCTATTACTTGACTACTACTTTCCATGGATGAAGTTACGTCTACACCAGGATTTGAGGTTTCCAGGAAAGGCGAAGAGAGGGACAGTGAAAAAGTGGGTGTTGAAGAATAAACTACTGTACTTATTGAAGCAGTTATTTCCATACTCTCAGAAGGGACAAGGGTTGATACTGAAACGCTGCCTACAGATGTTTCTGCTACTGATGAAGGAATAAATGATGGAGTAGGAGAGATCAATGATACATTTTCGAAAGCACTAACCGACTGACTAGGCTTGGTTGTAGGAGTTGGTTGAATGTCTGTTGAGCTCTCTATTGTAGGAACTGTACCTGTACCTGTTTCTTCCGTGGTAGATTCTCTGTCTTCAGACTGGGTTGTTGGTGCGTTTTGAGAAGTTAAGTCTATGGTTGTTTGTGTATCTCTGCTCGTTAAGTCTCCTGAACTTGAAGTATCAATGGTACTTACTGTCACTGTGTTTTGGGAGGTTACTCCTGGTGTGATTACTGTTTCCTGCGTTGTTACATTTAGTGTTGACACTGTGATTTTAGTTGTAACATCTGTTTTCATTTGTGTGCTTTGGGTTTTCGGGTCAAATGTGGCTGTTGTGTATTGTGATGTAATACCTTCCGTTGTAGTATATTGCGTTGCTACGTCTGGTGTTGTTGCCGTGTCTTGAGTTGTAAGGCCTGGTGATGATGGCATATCTTGTGTTGTTACATCTGGTGTTGTTGACATGGCTTGGCTTGTAAGGTCTTGTGGTACGGTCGTGTCTTGAGTTGTTACGTCTGGTACTGTTGACATGGCTTGGCTTGTAAGATCTTGTGAAACGGTCGTTTCTTGAGTTGTTACGTTTGGTATTGTGGACGTGGCTTGGCTTGATACGTCTTGTGATACGGTCGTGTCTGGAGTAGTTACGTCTGGTGTTGTCATCGTGGCTTGGCTTGTTACGTTTTGTGATACGGTTCTTTCTTGCGTTGTTACGTCTGGTGTTGTTGACGTCGCTTGGCTTGTCACGTCTTGTGTTAAGGTTTTTTCTTGCGATGTTACGTCTGGTGTTGTTGACGTGGCTTGGCTTGTAACGTCCTCTGTCCTGGTCCTGTATTGCGTTGTTAGGTCTGGTGTTGTTGTAAAGCGTGTAGTCAGTTTTTCTGTCGTGGGCTGTTTAATTCCAGTCGATGTTATTCGCGGTGTGGACGTCAGAAAAGCTGGTGTTGCTGGGGGTGCAATTGTTACATCGTTCTCATCGTTGCTGTCTTTGGTGGTTGTTTCCACAGACATCATCGTGTTTTCTTGCGTTATCACTGGAGTGTCTGATGTAATAGTAGCACCTTCGGTTGGCTCTGCGCTTGTTGTCACTTCTATGGGCGTTGTTTTAGCTGCATATGGTGTTGTTGATTCCAGTGAGCCAGTTGGAGTGTGAGTTATTGGTGGTTCAGGTGAAGTTACAAGATCCAAAGTTGTCTTGACAGGGTCATATGTTGTTTTTACCATTGTTGTTGTTACTATAGTTGAACTGGCTAGTGTGGATGGTTCAGATGTAGTTTCTTGCTGAACTTGTGTGGTCTCTGTCGTCGATGTTGTCTCTGTGGATAAAGTCGTGTCGTCAAAAACTGTGGTAGATTCTGAAACACAGTAACCGCAGTAATTCGTCATTAATAATATGATAATACCAGGGTGGATAATAGGGACAATTACCATCGCTTGTTTCATTTGTATTGCGAACACCCGGGAATCTACACATCTTCAAATCTATCTTCATATAAGTCTATAACAGCAGAATGTGATGAAAGCAATTAAATAAGAATCATTGGGGAGACTGACTTAGACAAGGACAATATATTGTATGAATCAATCGTTTAAGGACATAACTTCATCTAACGGCTTTGGTATGCTAGTATATTACAACGGCTGCGTAATGCGAGTTAATAATATCATCAACAAAGACTGCAATTTGAGAACTTATTTCACAACTCAATTTATATAAAGTAAAACTTACCCACTGGTTCTGGTGTGTTAATATTGGACCCGTTGCAAAAATCTGGGAAAATCAAGGGAAAAGCTTGAATGTTTTTGGATATTAAAGTTTGTTGCAGTCATTATAAGTCACAGATATAATGCGCTAACGTCCTATTTAGATTTATGTAGCCGGATACTGACGAAAGAAAAACGTATAATTGTATAGCATAATATACTGGTGATTGTGTTTAAGAGCAGAATTATGAGAATCTGTTGAGAATATAATCATCATGTCCTTTATCCTCTTGAGTCAGGGACACTCTTTGATCTGTGAGTGGATCAAGGCAACTGATAACTCTGACAACAGTGAACTATCTTATCATGTGTTGAATCGGACCGACTTATGTACACTGTTTGGTATCTAAATATATCAGTCTAACAGACACCCATGACAGCAATAATTACCTTGTCATGTGTCGAGTTCCGCCCACTTATGCACATTGTGTGGTATATAAATATATCAATCTAACACAGACTCATGACAGCAGTAACTTGCTTGTCATGTGTTGAGCTCCGCCCTCTTATGCACACTGTGTGGTATATAAATATATGAATGTAACACAGACCCATGACAGCAGTAACTACCTTGTCATGTGTTGAGCTCCGCCCACTTATGCACACTGTGTGGTATATAAATATATCAATCTAACACAGACCCATGACAGCAGTAACTACCTTGTCATGTTTTGAGCTCCGCTCTCTTATGCAGACAGTGTGGTATATAAATATATTAATCTAACACAGACCCATGACAGCAGTAACTAGCTTTTCATGTGTTGAGTTCCGCCTTCTCATGCACACTGTGTGGTATATAAATATATCAATCTAACACAGACCCATGGCAGCAGTTACTAGCTTGTCATGTGTTGAGCTCCGCCCTCTTATGCACACAGTGTAGTATATAAATGTATCAATATAGCACAGACCCATGACAGCAGTAACTAGCTTGTCATGTGTTGAGCTCCGCCCTCTTATTCACACTGTGTGGTATATAAATATATCAATCTAACACAGACCCATGGCAGCAGTAACTAGCTTGTCATGTGTTGAGCTCCGCCCTCTTATGCACACTGTGTGGTATATAAATGTATTAATCTAACACAGACCCATGACAGCAGCAAATACTTTGTCATGTGTTGAGCTCCGCCCTCTTATGCACATTGTGTGGTATATAAATATATCAATCTAACACAGACCCATGGCAGCAGTATCTACTTTGTCATGTGTTGAGCTCCGCCCACTTATGCACACTGTGTGGTATATAAATATATCAATCTAACACAGACCCATTACAGCAGTGACTACCTTGTCATGTGTTGAGCTCCGCCCACTTATGCACAGGGTTTGGTATATAAATATATCAATCTAACACAGACCCATAACAGCAGTAACTACTTTGTCATGTGTTGAGCTCCGCCCACTTATGCACACTGTGTGGTATATCAATATATCAATCTAACACAGACCCATGACAGCAGTAACTACTTTGTCATGTGTTGAGCTCCGCCCACTTATGCACACTGTGTGGTATATCAATAAATCAATCTAACACAGACCCATGACAGCAGTAACTACTTTGTCATGTGATGAGCTCCGCCCACTTATGCACACTGTGTGGTATATAAATATATCAATCTAACGGATAACCATGATAACAGTGAAATAACTTGTCATGTATTATCATGTGGTGTTAATCTCTTCCTCCACTCATGGCAAATGGATAGCTTAACAATTAAGTTGATGGTTTGATAGAACTTACCATACGAATTCATTCCAAGTCTGCACCGAAAATTATTTAAACCAGGATAAGCTAGCCACTTTTCCTCTTTTCTAAAAGGGTATGTATTGTTCGGACAAGTACACTCTCCGTCAACACAACTAGTAGGTGGAAGGCATAGCGTCGTGGTGGTGCTACAGCGGTCTCCTGGAATTCCCACAGCCATACCCGGTGGAGCAGGGAAACAAGTGAAGTTATCGGAAGTGGCTAAATATCCAGGTTTACAGGAACACACTCCTCCAGAACATGTCCAGTTTGTGTCCAGACAATCCGAATGGTCTGTGCAAGAACCTCCAATTAAAGACACTGTGAAATGTGAGAATGGAAAACTAATAGTGAGTTGATTGCAAGAAACAGAAAATGTAATCTGGTTTATTTCGTAGCAATATGACAATTAAACCTATCATCAAATACAATAAAAACATATAGAAAAAGAAGAACACCAAACATTGACAAGTGACAGGAGAGACAGAGCAAGTATTTACTGAAATCTGTACACTTAATGGTCATGCAATTCAATTGATAACAACTCGGTTTTTATTTTCCCCCGGAAACAGTATATTTTCCTAAAATGTACATGCGTTTGACCGACATGGTGGCGAACTTTAAATTAATTGACTTTCAGGTGTGATTTAACATGTCTTGCGGTTCATGAAATACAAAGGTTAATTAAGTCAGTTAATACATTTTGAGAAAAAATTAGGAGTTTTGAATACATACCTTTTGTACATTTTATATCGTCTCTGGTATTATACCCAACTCCACATGAGCACCTATATCCGCTACATCCCATCGGCTTACACATAGCTCCATCTTCTCTACAATCGGCGTCTGTAATACAGGTCTCATTGAGTCCTACTCCAGTCCTCGGAACAACCACTTCAGTTGATGTTACTACAAAAGCTTCGGTTGTTTCTAACATCTTTGTTATTGGGGTCGTTGTGGGTGGTTCTTTATCAAAGAAGAATAATAAAAAAGTATTTACATCAAGTCCACATCCTTTCTCACTTTGACCAGATCGCATAAATATACTGCTTTAAATGGTGCGTCTTTTTCGGGAAGGGCTTTGCTCTCATTGTTGTCTTTTTTGATGATCGACTTCCACCACATTATTTAGCGGATCGTGAATCATCAACTATACTATACAGCTTCTTCAATATTTCTAGGCAGCAATCAGATATCACAGTTCTGCAGTCTGTGACTCAGAGCGACCCTTCTAGACTCTTTTAGTTTAAAAGTTTGAGTTTGAATCGCTTAATTCTTCTGATAACGTAACATGGTTGAAGATATTTGAACATTACTCAATATCTTTCAACTGAGATTAACAGGACTTAGGAAAAACTGTTGGTGCTTAACGATCGTTGGACTGACGGGAACTTAAATAAATCAGTCAGTTTTTTAGTTATGTTTAAGGATGTTAGTAGGGTTACGTATAGGATGAGTTCAGGGTAAGATTTAGAGTAAGGTTAAATACTAGGTTCAGGGTAAGTTTCAGGGTTGGGTTAACTAGTAGGCTCAGGGTAAGATTTATGGTCAGTTTAAATACTAGGTTCAGAGTAAGATTAAGGTTCAGATTAAATACTAGATTCAGGGAAAGATTTAGGGTTAGGTTAAATACTAGGTTCACGGTAAGATTTAGGTTTAGGCATGGAATGAGTTCAGGATAACATTCAGGGTTAGGTCAAATATTAAGTTTAGGGAAAGATTAAGGGCTAGGTTAAATGGTTGGTTGTTGGTAAGATTTAGGGTTAGGTATGGAATGACTTCAGGGTTAGATTCAAGGTTAGGTTGAATACTAGGTTCAGGATAAAATTTAGGCTTAGGTTAAATTCTAGGTTCACAGTAAGATTTAGGTTTAGGTAAAATACTAGGTTTAGGATAAGATTTAGGTTTAGGTTGAATACTAGGTTCAGGGTAAGATTTAAGGTAATGTTAAATGTTTGGTTCATGGTAAGATATAGGTTTAGGTTAATGTTAGGTTTGGGGTAAGATTTAGGTTTGGGTTGAATACTAGGTTCAGGGTAAGATTTAAGGTTATGTTAAATGGTTGGTTCATGGTAAGATATAGGTTTAGGTTAAATACTAGGTTTAGGGTAAGATTTAGGTTTAGGTTGAATACTAGGTTCAGGGTAAGATTTAAGGTTATGTCAAATGTTAGGTTTAGGATAAGATTTAGGCTTAAGATTAATGCTAGGTTTAGGATAAGATTTAAGCTTAAGATAAATGCTAGGTTCAGGGTAAGATTTAGGTTTAGGTCAAATGCTAGGTTCAGGGTAAGATTTAGGTTTAGGTTAAATGCAAGGTTTAGGGTAAGATATAGGTTTAGGTTACATGCTAGGTTTAGGATAAGATTTAGGCTTAAGATAAATGCTAGGTTTAGGGTAAGATTTAGGTTTAGGTTAAATGCTAGGTGTAGGGTAAGATTTATGTTTAGGTTAAACGCTAGGTTTAGGGTAAGATATAGATTTAGGTTAAATGCTAGGTTTAGGATAAGATTTAGGCTTAAGATAAATGCTAGATTTAGGGTAAGATTTAGGTTTAGATTAAATGCTAGGTGTAGGGTAAGATTTAGGGCTATGTTAAATGGTAGGTTCAGGGTAAGATTTAGGGTGACATATGGAATGACTTCAGGGTTAGGTTGAATACTAGATTCAGGGTAAGATTAGCAGTTATATTCAATACTAGGTTCAGGGTAAGATTTAGGGTTATGTTAAATGCTAGGTTTAGGGTAAGATTTAGGGTTAGGTTAAATACTAGGTTCAGGGTAAGATTTAGGGTTAGGTTAAATACTAGGTTCAGGGTAAGATTTAGGGTTAGGTTAAATGCTAGGTTCAGGGTAAGATTTAGGGTTAGGTTAAATACTAGGTTCAGGGTAAGATTTAGGGTTAGGTTAAAAACTAAGTTCAGGGTAAGATTTAGGGTTAGGTTAAATACTAGGCTCACGGCAAGGTTTAGGGTTAGGTTAAATTCTAGGATACGGGTAAGATTTAAAGTTAGATTAAATGCTAAGTTTACGGATAGTTTTATGATGAAGTTTAGTATTAACCATCGGCCAGAAAATGTCACGTTTCGTTTTACATGACGGACATGCTTGAATTTAAACCGCAATCAAAATTGTTCCAATCAGTTGACTACTTAATGAATCGAAGCTTTTCAGAAGCTCACAGAAGATCATTTGATGCAAGAGCCTATATAGTCTGGTTTAAGTTTGATTTTTTTTATATATGATTAGACCCTTAGTTCGAACCTATGTGGTACATTACAAGCAGTTCTGCCGTCCGCGGCAAAGCCAACTGTGTCGCAACTTGGCCACGACAATCGGAACTAAACGCCACTACAATTTGTACATTCGCTACACGTATAATAAGATACAGTATCTTCTATTCATCGATATGTTTCGATATTGCCGCCAATTTGTTTCTTTCAGTTTTAATAGGTAACGTTGGTTTACCTTTGCCTGGTGACATTCATCACGTTTATCCGTGCTCTCGTTTTAAGTGGCAAATTAACTAACCTCGAGTGCAGCACAAAGCACAACGGAACAGACAGGCGAACTGACGCTAAGACATACACACGATACAGCAGGATAAATACGGAAGGAGTTTGGGGAAGTACCGTGGTATATTTATCAAGTGGAAAAACTAAATTTTCACACGGAACTTAGGTTGTATCATTACCTGGAGTCGTGACATTTGTTCCATTGCAGAAATCTGAAACACAAAATTGATAAAACCATTATCAATTAAAATCACGGCCCTCAATGATATTTTGAGACAATCCAGCTATACAGATGCACGCCTGATATGCTGGGGAAGCCGACAATGGCGTCAATATGGATACTATTATTTAACGTTATAAAAATCTTATTATTAAATTATTGAAACTCTTCATCAATGAAGATTATGCCAGAGGAGACGCAAGGGTGAAGTTATGTGGTGCAACCTGCCAGTCAATCTGGGTGTAAATTTCTATGACTATATCCGGGAACTGGGTGACGCCTCGCAACCTGGTTCATGAGATTGCAATCTCTTCAGCAATCAAGAGCAGCAATATTTTAAAGTTGTTAAATTACATAAGATATACTATTTTGGCATATAAACACTGTATAACAACTTACCATACGAGTTTGTTCCAAGTTGGCATTGAAAGTAGCCAAATTTAGGATAAGCTAGCCACTTGTCCTCTATTCTATAAGGGTATGTATTGTTTGGACAAGTACATGTTCCGCTAACACAACTAGTAGGTGGAAGGCATAACGTCGGCGTGGTGCCACAAGCGTCTCCTGGGATTCCCACACCCATGCCCAATGGAGCAGGGATACAAGTGAAGTTATCGGAAGTGGCTAAAGATCGAGGTTTACAGGAACAAACTCCTCCAGTACATGCTGTGTTTGTGTCCAGACAATCCGATGGGTCTTTGCAAGAACCTCCAATTAAAGACACTGTAAATGTTGAAAATAATAGTAATGCAGGCAGTTTTGAATGAGTATGTTAATAGATGCAAGTCGTAAATCCCACGATCGTTGTGAAGGCAATTTAGCAAATATTTGTTAAAATTAGCAGATTTAACATCCGGGGTATAAATGTTGCAAAATTGGTGCTCTCCAACACGCAGTTGATAAAGGGATGGTACAGCTAGGCCTACACTTTGTTGGCCAAGTTATCTAAAGTCTAGACAACAAAAACTGTTGAATGAACCTGGCAAAAATATGGCTAAATTACGTAACTTATTCTTCTGTCATCTAGGCTGTCATTTCTACCTCGTGCCGTTTCATTGAACACTCTATCCTCAGAAAAATACTATGATCCGATCTTGTCAGGGTTTTAAAGCTACACCAGGTTTATCAGATTTTGATGGGACTAAATACATCCCAGACTAAAACACCCAACACATAATTCAAATAACATTTTACGTCTTGCAACGGTAATATGAGAACGATTAATTGAATTGAATAAGCCAGTTGGAGGATACCTTTGGCGTAATAAGAGAAGACGAAAGCTATCTGATGATTGCCATCTGGTGCGAATTTCTCCAGCACAGCATCAACTGTAATCGCAAAGTTATTGTGGATGTGCATTAGTGCAAACTGCTGAGTCTCTCTTTATTCATTGTAGAATGCATTGATATTTTAATTCTGCGCATTGCCCTGAAATACCTTTTAGCAGTTGCGGAAGATGTTGGCATGGTACATTTATACTATCTACAGTTGAATCAAGAACAATTACTGGCTAGAGTTGTATCAAATACATTTACTAACTGGCTATAGACATTTCTGGCCTATATTTGTATCCATACAAGTATAAGAAGTTGTCTAAAAGTAAGACTAGTCTGTAGGGGAATAAAGGGAAAGCGGACATGGGGGCAAAGTGAAACTGTTTGTAAATCACATGAGAGCGTGCTGCCATCTATCGGTCAATTGATGCATAAGAAGACCAGATCACGGCCTATTGTGTGACAATGTGCCATTTTATTGAGTTTGTAACTTGTGCTTTCCTTTTGACAAACTTAAATTGTGCTTGTTTGAAACCAATATTTTTTCAGTTGATATGTTTATGTTATCAATTAATGTAAGCATCAATTGTCTCTGAAACACAATGACATTTGAAAAGTATGTTGAGGCATAGCTCGTGAGTCGTGATGAAAACACAAAGTCTGTAACGCTTGACAGTGTGGATGAGGCAAAGTGAAATATTTTCCCGCATTGCCCATGTCCTGTTACACTGTGTCCCGTACAAGACTTATAAAACGCGTACGATTGGTGTTATCAAGGAAATTAATAGCCTTGATTTTGTTTTTCTACTTTGCCGTTGTGTAAGCTCTGTGTGCCTTTCCAGGAACAAGTCACCAAGAGTCACCCATCCGAATGGTTGAAGTCACAGATATTGGCAGCAAAATGGTTTAACCATTTTATGTGACATACAGACCCTACATCTGAAGACACTGTTGTTTTTGACGGACATGCGACTCACAAATCTCACATTGACTGGAATTCACTTTGCCCTTTTCCGTACATCTACCTTGCGAATTTTTAATTCATTATGTAGTATTGAATTACGTATTTTAACTCATTTGTTTTGGGGGTTTCAAAGGGATATTTAATGAGGTATCTCAAGTTAGCAAGAGACCAGGAAACCAGAATGATTCTCGATCTACAGGAAAAAGCTGACTGATCGTGGTTGGTCACACAACTGGCTGTTCATTAATAGATATCACTAGTATCAGTGGTCAACAAAAGGGTGCTAAGTGTGCCATAGTCATGTGACTGATGAACACAGAACACCGCTTTCAAGGACACCCAAGGGATCAGCCAAGAGTCCAGTTGTTTCTTTTTTGGGACTACTAGGTGTCGTTCTAGATTGATGTCCTTTTAAGCGGATTTGGACTCTATATACACATTTTTCACATTTTCGTGCCTAAAACTGTTAAAATCCTGGATACGCCCCTGACAACCGAAAACTCACTGACATGTTTATGAAATCAAAGGTATCAGTTATATTTGATTCGAGCTGCTAAATGTAATACACATTTGATTTGGCCTTTGGGCAAATAAATGCTTAAGTCGGAGATTGAAATTGTGTCTATCATCATATTCCATAATGCGTGTTTATGGTTTATGTGTCAAAAGTTCACCTATGTCAAAAATAATTGTGCAGAAAACTGAAGTAAAAAACTTATTTTACCTACCCTTTTTACAGAGCCCATCCCGTACAGTAAATCCCACTTTACACTGACACACGAAACCTTCACAGCTTCGAGGCAGACAGGCAGTATTCGCTTGGTCACAGACATCATCAAAAGAACACGTCTCATTCCAATTTGATCCTGTTTAAAGTAAAATTGAATTCAGCATTATACGCAGAGCAAAAGTGGTTATTAAAAATCCTTCTTACCATTAGTCTATTGTATCAGTTCAAACGATTGCATTTTCGTGTTAAACGTGGCGTTTAACTCTTGTTCCATCCCTACATGATAGAATATCTACGATAAGAAAGAAAGTCAAGACATTTATCTCATTATATACGTCTCAAGAAAATAGGGTTAATTATACTATGTTTTTATTGGTGTTTTACCCAGTTTGTATCTAGCTCAATAACTGGATCAGTGGCTCACCCCTTGGTGTTTTACGCGGTTTACTTTTACATAAACTATCAGACACGCTTCGTGGATGAAAGCGAACAATATATAGACGAAACATGTGAAAAATAAAGAGAACCATTACAATTACGTTATAATGTTATTTGTTTTTATGGATTTGCCCTTTATTTATATTCGTACGGACGCTTCCTCCCTCGATCACTAACAAAATCAAGTTCTCGCCCAAAGGGCCAGTTAACAATTCACGGACCCAAACTATCATTCACTCACCGACTCAATCAAACACCCATTCATAAAAACAGATATACTGAATCAATCGCACATTTACTCACTCTCTTATCATTAACTTATTCACTTGCATAATCAATACTTCACTATCTTACTCTCCTATTGATTCTCTAATTAACTCACACAATCACTTATACACTCGCTCACTCTCACTCTCTTATGTATTCATTCATTCACTTAAAAATCACCTACACAATCGATCTCAAATTGATTGATTCATCTCCTAACAAAATTACATACACACTTGTTTAATTTCTTATTCGCCCATCTCCTTACACAACCACTTGCACACTATCTTACTGTTCAATTAATTCTATAATTAACTTCTACAATCGCGTGCACACTCGCTCATTCTATCATTTTTTCACTCATTGTCCTAAATAATCACTTACAAACTCGGTCACTCTCGATTTGATTCTCCCATTCACTTCCATGATCCTTTACACACTCTCGCTCTATCTCTCATTGCTTCACTTATTAACTTACACAATCTCTTACACACCTGCTTAGTCTATTATTGATTCACTTATTGTCTTACACAATCCATTTCACTCTCACTTACACTATTATTGATTCCCCAATATAGTCTTACACAATCACTTGCACACTATAATAATCTCCCATTCGTTAAATCATTAACTTAATTTTATTTACACAACCACTAGCACACTCGTTCACTGTCTCATTGATTCACTAATTATCTTACACTATCGCTTGCAGACTATCTTTTAATACCTGGTACTCTCTTATTGATTCAATCATTCACACAATAGCTTACTGTCTCGTTGATTTACTCATTCACTTACATAATGACTTATGCAGTCACACACTCACTCACTCAAAAAACTAGCCAATATGGTAACATAACACAATTATATGGATTTCAACTTATATGTTTATTATCAGGCAACGTTTCAGGGCAGATACTAGTACCTTTCTCAAGCTTAAACTAACCAATATGGTTACATAATACAATTATATGGATTTTAACTTATATGTTTATTATCAGGCAACGTATCAGGGCAGATACTATCACCTTTCTCAAGCTTAATGAATAAGCGAACATATAATTGTGTTTTGTTACTGCTACTGCGTCTAAGTGCCACTAAAACAAGTTAACCAATATAGTACATGTATGTGCTAATCAGAAGGATACGTTTTTTTGACATTTTCACCCAATAATACACATTTAAAAAAAAGTAATTTTATAAAGATTTATCTTAGAAAAGAACAAACAGTAATGTGGGGTTATTTGAGGACTTGTTGTATAGCTGTAGTTACTTACCAGCTGAAGAGGTGATCATTATCACCAGCCATATGACACTCAATCCCTTCATCACCTGTGATGTAAACATACATTAAATTGGCTTTGTAAGAGTTGTGTCCAAATATATATTTAATGTAGGGATATGCAATTATGCTTGAATCCACGAGATTTGAATTGCGGTATTTTGGAAACAGTGCCAGCACTAGAACCAACTCAGCTGCAGAGGCCTATAACAGAAACCTGGGCTAATATATGTATATATATTTAATATAGACAAAGAATTGTCCAGGTAACGTGTATATATATATAAGGTTTATTCATCTGTAAATGGTAGTGCATCTTAAATTCTCGCCCAAACGCGATTGAGCCATACATCTAAAATGATATCCGATCACCATCTTTGATAGACAGTTGGACGTAATTAGAATACATACATTTGACCAATACAACGTTTACTCATTCAAACTTAACAGTAAAATCACAGGCCTATTATCTGGTAATATGAATTACAGGAAGTTAATACAACTCTTAGACGAAGACTGAGAGTACAAGGATCGGAAAGTACGCTGTCAAATCCCAACCAAACATCCAACTAAAACAACCGGTTTGTTTCTCTCCCATCCAGAAGATTATTCTTAATTCGTCCCCAGACATAATCACTAGGCAATACAGAATTTGAGCGACTTGTCCTGTTTTCGAGCGAAGAAGTGGTACCTAAATGAAGCTAACAAACTACCAAAATTAGGCAAAATTTATGTAAATCAGATTCATTTGTTTGTAAAACTTTGAGTAGCTAAAGGTCCATTTTATTTGAAACTGCATCAATAACGAATTTAGTAATTTAAATTTAAAAAAAACCACTTCAATCGGTGATTTCCTGAGGTGCAGATATCTGCAAAGCACAAAAAAAGGGTCTAGAATTTTCGCTTGAATTTGTATTCACGCTTATGTCCAGAGATGCACCGCCAATCCCGCCAATGAAGCCAATCCACATGAATGCACCGTAAAAAACCAGTGATATACGAAACTGTAAACGAATGACAAATTAAGCTCATACGGTAAATATTATCTAATGTAGAGCGGTTCATTTCACGGGTGGTATCATGCATGGATTTACTTTCATTATATGACTGAGTTATGCACATGTTAATTGGTTACGTCTGAAGGACATCATTATTAAAATATTTTCAGCTGACGAAATTCGAATTGTTTGCATCGAGACATACATATGCATGTCTGGATGCAAATAATTCGGAACTGTGTCTTGTGTATATGTTATTTTTCCTGAGAAACGGACCGGTTCGATGGATATTGTTTTTAAAATATACAAATCCGCAGAGTACGATGGTTGATTTCCACGCATTCGCACAAGACACCCGGCGCTAAACATTACACGTTTTCCTGTAATATTATTGCCTCCATTCACCACATAACTGTACCGGTAGGTAAAGTATCGAAGAATGTTCCAACATAATGAATGCTCTGCAATAAGCCGGAGACCGCCGAAGCTAGACGTGATTTCACAGCTTACGATATACAGATTAAAATTACAGTCAGAAGCCAGACCCGCCGGATTAGTCATTTTTTAATATTTGGGGTAACAAATTGGAAAGAATGCAAAAATAAAAAAAATATATATTAGTCTACTGTTATCATATTTTCCATTGATCGACATTGATTAAAGATTTATTTGACTTGATTTGAGTGAAACAGGACATGAGGTATGTTATTCGATAGATACTTTAATAAGAATGAGGAGCTCAGATTTCCACTGTTGACATTGTCTAGGCTGTCCGAACAAATAAAGAGTCAAATTACACCATAGAGCCATGTCCGGGTAACGGAATGCAGGTTAGGGTCATTTATCCCTGACGTGAACTCTTCGTTCTAGGTTATAGGGTTTAATAATGTCAATTTTCCTGAAATGAGTTTTTGGGGTAATTTGAAAAGGTTGCGCTATAAATTCCTGAGTCGGTCTCTGCAATATGGGTTTTGAAATGTTTTACTGGTTTAAGATATTTGCCTTTTTTGTGCACAATGACTTCTGTGAACCATTGTACACACACTGCATTCACACAAGGCGGAAAAAAGTCGATAGAGAGCATAGAATAAAAATAAAATAAAAACTGAGTGTGAAATGACTACATCACTAATGACTAATTGACTGATGTCATAGACAAAGACACAAAGACACCCCCCCCCCTCCCCCCCATCCACCGGCTGTAATTGATATCACACTTGAAATTTCAAAGCAAGCCAAGTTTCAAATCTCAATCAAAACCTAAATGCAATGGCAATCAATGTCCTCTCTTTTAATGTATGTAAGAATATACTTACATTTATTACCCCCATTGTAAATATTTGACCATGACGTCATCCTCTCGAAATATACTTCTCATAAGATTCAGAGGCTTTGAAGATTTTTTATGGAAATAATTACCCCCCCAAAAGAAAATAACACTATCTTTGAATTAAATAATTATTTTATCCTGGTGGAATTCAAGTTTCGCTAAGTGCATTATCTATAATGACGAATAAAGTTGTTACAGCATAGGCTAGAGTTTGGGTCACAATTGGCAGTGCCCGTCAATCTGATGTAGGAAGAATCCGAATCGTATTTACTTATAACAGTTGATATTTCAGATGTTTAAATAGTGGACATTCATAGGATTCACTAACAAATTATAACATAAGCAGTCCAAGTTAAGGATGTTTTCTCTTCTTTTAATCGTTTAGATCAAAATGTAGAGCAACGGACAAATATATTATTTCTGTATTTCTGAGGGTTTAACTTACAATGTACTAATTATTGACAGGTTACCTAGCGCATTGTGCACAGTGCAAACAGCCAGTGTAATGAATATTATCATGGCGTAATTGGCAGTTTTATGACCATACTAGTCCGATAAGTTTTCCATAATTAAACCGCACTGGTACACGATAGTAGCTGATATCCATTGTCATCCTTATATCTGTGTCGATAGTTGTATAAAACGACCTTGTGGGGCAGTACATGGTAAAGCTGTTTTACTGACAGTTGAATCGGAAGACCTTTACTCTTTGTAAAAGGCTCCTCTGGGCAAACACAATCACATTTCGAGGCAGTATTATTGTAGGCCTCTCCAAACGTATTGGATTTCAATACGACTGACAACAAAAAGGGTCCATAAAACTAGGCCAGATGAAACGTGGATAACATCTAAAAATCTTCTCCATTCCCTGAGACAGAACTGGGCAATTCCAAACTCTAAATAACTTATTTAAAAGAGCAAAGATGACCCTCGTTAACACCCTCGGTGGATCTCAAACCACGGAAATGAGAAAAACACGTCTTTCATCCATCGACGATATAGAACCATATATGTCATACATCAAACTGCACTTCTCTGTGTTGTTATCAACGACATTGAAGCTGATCTTTCGCTTATCTCCGACCGCATGCTCGCAGCTTCCGGCAGCATAAGGACTCGACCACGTAGAGCAATATAATCGATTTGCAAGTGTATATTTTTAATATTCGTCCTTAAATTTTACGACTCGACGCTAGAATTGTCGCTTTTCTTTATTAAAAAATTACACCTATGCCTGCAACAATTGCTGTATATTTCTTCACTTTGTCGGATACAACTATAAATGTATAGAAAGACAGTCTGTTCATATTTTTAAAATTGCAAGCTCACGATTCTCCGACAGGTATACTATTAATTCTTTTTTTTTTTTTCAATTTTCTGAAAATTAATATTAATCTATTCAATTAAATGCATTTCATCATTTGATGTAGGCGTTTTTTATATTCCATGACTGTTCCTTGCTTCATTTATTTCGACAGAGAAATCAAATTAGTGTGTTTGATAAGGGCGTGGGTTATTTTTCGGGAATTAAATCAGTTCAAAGAGCAGTTATCTGATAAGGCTTTCATTTTGTTGTTTAATACATTGGGCGTGTAATTTCGCCTTGACTAACACCGATAAATTTATGGCATCGTAAACTATCAATATCACACAAGTTATTAAATTGTTCACATGTATACATGACTCGTAACTGGTACAACTTCAATAAAGTAACTCGTATTTATTAGTTGCTCACGAGTCTCGAGCAGTTCAAATCTAATGTGGAATTAAATTGATTAAAAGAAAGAAGAAATAGTTTGTTTGTTTGTTTGATTGGTGTTTAACGTCGTACTCAAGGGTATTTCACTTATATGAGGACCCATTTCAATCCTGTGGATTTTTTTCTTATATTTTTTACAGTGAACAGCTTAGACGTAATACATTCAACAGTTAATAGATTGAAGCGGCCTGCAAAAAAAAAAAAAAAAAAAAAACAATTGACAATTCATTCCTAACACTCTGATGAAGCCAAAATTGTATGCTCTTTATTTGTCATATATTATGTAGTCTTAATGTTGATGACATTCCCTCGATAAGTCTGCTAGTTCTCTATGGCAACACAAGCATAGGCTCCCGACAAAAATTTATCTTGGCAAGTAAATCTGATTGTTCATGATTTTAATTTTAATTCAGTACCCTATCTTCGATTATGTTATTTTTAATGTTTTATCTTTAGCCATTTAAGTTTACAAAGAATTAAATCAATGTTGACGAGGGATTGAAAGTCTGGCGTCATAACGGCGGTGTTACTGGCGTGTTAAGTGGCGTCACATATGCTATTTACTGTGAGGCGTTATGCCAAATGTCCGAAACGATTCATACGCCTGTAGTGCCCACTTGCTGAAGTAAATCATATATCAGAGCATCGTATATATTGCTTAATGGATTCCTTTGTCAGATAATTCCCAAGCAGTTAATTATGTTATTGTCTGTCTTTCGTAATCTTAAATAATGTGTGTGCTTTTTCTTTCGACAGGGCACTAATACAAAGCCAAACACAGTAAGTTCCTAATAAAATACTAATATCTATAAATTTAATAATGCTGGACAAACTCAATTAATGAAAAGAAAATAACTAAGGCGTAGTTTGCCACACTTCAACACTGTATCCCTATAGTGTATCGTTACAGTCCACATGATCCATAACACCCGGACATATACATAGGTAACGCCGGCAAAAAAGCAGCCTCATAAAAAAATCAATTTCACAAAGAAAAATGATATTTCTCTAATTCTCTGATATTTTCATCTTTTATTTGTTTTTAAAAGCGAATATGCAGAACTTTTCAAATACGCTATATTAAACTATATGCTCACTGTTGGTCTCAGTAAGAAATTTGTAGAATACAGGATTGTTCTGAAACCCATTTTTTATTTCATTTCATTTCATTTTATTGACCAGGAATAATACAGTAATAAAACACATTATAATAGATACAAGTTCACATCAATTGATTATAACACTTATGTGTAATTCAGGGAGTAGCTATTGCATTCTACCAAAACAAGAAAAGTTGAAATAAATTAACTGTTTTAATTTTGCAAATTTTCGGAAATTCCAATCAAAGAACACCTTCGATGTATCATTTTTAATGAGAATAAGACAGCCAGCAAAACAACACTAGTAGCTAAGTATCCTGATAAACAAAGTTTGCACAAGATACCTTGCTCCATTATGCAATAACCGATAATGCTCGTCTCCACGTTAAATAGGCGGATGACGTCAACTACACTGACAAAGTGAGTATTCACGTCTAACAAACCAAGGACGTCAATTACACCGACGATGTACGTATCTACGTCCAACGAGCCAATTACGTCAAAGGAGCTAAGGACGTTAATTACACGATGTCAATTTTTACCATAGGTTCACTTGGCATTCACCTCTGTGTGGGGCTCGGCACTACTTTTTTGTTTTTCATGAAACCTTGATTATATAACGTAAATAATGACGTCCAAGGTACTAGGTGGTTTTG
>JARFOD010076486.1:0-20686 GCA_031763545.1 Mopalia muscosa
GGGTGTATTGTCCGCTGGGGCTTTTGTCCATGGGTGTTTTGTCCTAGGGGGTTTTGTCCCCTGGGTGTTTTGTCCCGAACCCGAAATAGGCCTGCCTTTGTGTCTGATTCTTGACTCAGTTTAAACACACGGCGATAATAATTCGCATAGAAGAAATACACTATACGTTAAACGGAATGCTAAGTTTGATGGGTTTTTTTGTTTTTGGTTCATCTGTGTATATATAAAAAAAAAATATGTATCATTGATATGACCAGAACGTCGCAAAAGTTATAATAAGAGTGTTCGGAGGGAGCTTCCCGTTTCCTCGGGCTTTTCTCATACTTTCTCGCGTTACTTATCATGCACAGGCAGTCAGTGAACGTGTTATCTTTAACGCCACGTGATGTTTTGCCTAGAATAAATGATAATAAAGCCAGTAGTGCACATTAATGCTTTTTCCTGTCTTGTCTTTGATTGTTGCCAGTGGTGTCGAGGGCGATTACCGTCATGTGAGAAAAATAACCTTTGTCATACGGCGTTAAACCCCAATCAAACCATCCAGCAAACATTTCACCTGCATGATGTCGCTTTAATAACTTATTAAAGAAAAAGTTATTGAATTCACTTTGACTCGACGTTTCGGTTTGTTGGTTACCGTTGTCAGCAGTTAAAGTGTATGTTAATTGTTATAACTAAAGATAAGATGTTGGTCAATACATATACTGTGTGTTATAAAAAAAAAAAAGTTTGGAAACGGATTTTGTCAAAGCTGCACATACTCCTCCCAGGTTAAAGACAGAAGGACAGGCAGACAGTTCCTTTGGTAGCTGATAAATAAATATAAGGTGTATATGACATAATTTACTTTTATGTACAGTTGATGAGCTGGCTTTTCACTCACTTTCTCGCGTTACTTGACGTGATGTTTTACTTAGAGTAAATGATAATAAAGCCAATAGTGCACGAGTGCGTGCGCACCCTCAAAACAAGGTTGCTGTTTATGGTGGTGTAGGGCAAGGGTATTCGTGTAACGTAATAACGAAAGAGCTACTGTGCATCCACAAGCCTGATGACAGCTTGACCTGACCATGCCTCAGACCTACATTATCAGGTTGACCTGACCTATATCTGACCTAAATACGGTATATATCATGCAGGGGACATATTAACGCATATTCTTTGCGTTAAATAGCGGATGCCACAAAACATATCACTGATGTGTGCAACTGTGATTGTCTTCAGAGGTTTGCTCTGTTGAAATTATTAATAAAGCAGGTCTTGTGTTTATATCATAGACGAGTCCAATGAGCTGGTCCTGGAGTCAGAGCAGCTATGTCCTTTCTGGTTCAGATGTTTAAAATAGCTTATCATATGGAATAAATGATGTTATCCAGGTATATATTGATTTTATACACGGGGTTAACAGGCAGCCTTAAAATCTGACCTATACATGTTGAGTGCGTGACAGGTAATTTCATCCTGAAAAGCTTTGTACTGTTTCAATCTGATAATGTAGGCTGTTAAACACTGTAGTACAGTGGTTAACAACTGAACATTTTGAAATGCTTTCGCTTATATCAATGGCGTCCTTGTTAAAAAGAAAACAAAATATATTATTAAATAATTGAAGAGAGAAAATGTATGCTTTTTCAAAAGTAGGGAAAGAAATTTGTGCTAGCCCCCACCAGGACACAAGCTCGGAATGTTATATATATTATTGTCTTTTTTTAATTAATCTAACACAGTTCTTTGGTTAATAATATACGAGTTCCCTTACCTTTACATGCATAGGACTGCATGACAACGTGAAAAATAAAGAGGTGATTGGGAAATTGTGCATGATTGGCTTTTCGCGCACTTTCTCACATTATTTGCCATGTAAAGGCAGTCAGCCAACGTGTTATTTGTAACGTCACGTGATGTTTTACTTAAAATAAACGATAAACATAATAAAGCCAACAATGCGCCTACGACCAATGGCAGTATACGGTCATACATTTGCTCCGACAAAATTGCTCGGATGGCTGAGGACAACGTTTAGAATACACAAGAATAAATCTGACGCATGGAAAGACTTAAGTATGTATAACAACTTCTTACTTTATTGGATACTACGTTTCTATCTCATTCCAGAGGTCGTTTTCAAGTACTTGAATATATCGTTTTCAAGAACTTGAAAACGATCTTTGGAATGAGATGAAAACGTATACTATCTACTAAATTAAGAAGTTGTTATACATACTTAAGTCTTTCCATGTGTCATGTACTCCCGACTTGTTCATGCCTATTAAAGAATCAATAAATCAGGCGTCGACAAGTTCTTTAAAACTATTCGCTCTTACGACTTCGGCGGGCGGTTGGGAGGGACCATACTGCTGCTCTCCGAGCAAAGGGGCGACTCGAACCGGATTTGTTTGAGATGTATTTTTATAAGCTCTTGCCTGTAGTTGTATCGAGTCAGGGGCTCGATTGGCGTTTCGCGTACTTTCTCACTGTACTTGTCACGTACAGGCAATCAGCCCATGTGTTATCTTTAACGCCACGTGATGTTTTATCTAAAATAAAAGATAAACATCTAAGAATGGATCTTAGTGGGTGTATCATGTTCTTGATTTCATGATTCACATAAACTGAAGTGTGGTGTTAAACATTATTCAAACAAACGAGTCCGGTTGCTCAAAGCGCTCTTAAATTTAATCTTTGATTAGATGCCTATCTCTAATCCGGTGTTAACATCTATAAGTTCTTTTCACGAAGCTCTAAATCAACCGGATTTCTTACTAAATTCATTAAATATAACATTATCAGACAGTAGGCTTATGTACACATGTATCAAAAGAAATGGCCGGAGTAATTATCACTAAAGAGTTCGTTGCCGGAGTAATTGTCACCAAAGAGTTCGTTGCCGGAGTAATTGTCACTAAAGTAGTTGTTGCCGGAGTAATTATCGCCAAAGACGTCATTACTGGAGTAATTGTCACCAAAGTAATCGTTGCCTGAGCAATTGTCACTAAAGAAGTCGTTGCTGGAGTAATTGTCATTTGTCACTTAAGTAGCCCCTGCCGGAGTAATTGTCACCGAAGAAGTCGTTGCCGGAGTAGTTGTCCCCAAAGTATTCGTTGCCGGAGTAATTGTCACCAAAGTAATCGTTGCCCGAGTAAATGTCACTAAAGAAGTCGCTGCCGCAGTTATCGTCACCGAAGAAGTCGTTGCCGGGGTAATTGTCACCAAAGTATTCGTTGCCGGAGTAATTGTCACTAAAGTAGTCGTTGTCGGAATAAATGTCACTAAGGAAGTCGCTGCCGCAGTAATCGTCACCAAAGAAGTCGTTGCCGGAGTAATTGTCATCAAAGCAGTCGTTGCTGGAGTAATTGTCACTAAAGAAGTCGTTGTTGGGGTATATAGTCACCAAAGAAGTCGTTGCCGGAGTAATTATCATCAGTAGTCGTTATTTAAGGAATTGTCGTCAAAGTGACCTAAACAGATTTTTTTCTGATTTTTTTAATAAGATACTCAAGAGACTTGAAACCACACACCTATATATATATGTAGTCCAGTTAATCGTCACTGACTGTGTGATGATGGATTCGTATTCCTTACAATCTGAGTTGTGATTGTCCGTGAAGTCTATATTTAGAAAGCTACAATAAAGTGTAAGTTCATTCATTAAAATGTGCAACATATAGCCTAGATGCTGAGTTTTGTGTCATACAATGCAGCGACCCTGTATTATGGGTTCAATTAAAACTGTTTAATACAATTTTATATACTGAACTTTCTGACACATTTTTATATAAAAAAACAAGGCTCGAAATTGTCCATTATCCATGGTTCTTCATAGATATTGCCAAATACGTCATTTTTTCTTTTCCGCCTCGACTGAAGACGTGAACTTTTAGCAGAAGGGCCAGTAACTGAGTTAGGTGCTCGATTGGCTTTTCCCATACTTTCTCGCCCTTTGTTATAGATGTTCATGTAATAAAAGGATACAGAATGTATTCGATGGGATATTACACCTGCTTAAGGCAGGCAAGACTACTAGGCCTATATGGAAGATTAGAACCCTACGCCAAATTCCGAAGCATGTCAATTACTAAGCTAGCGAAGTTTTAACTATAGAGCTAATGCAACATACTCAACTGTTGATAATTAGGATTGGTGAGTTTTTGACCGTGTAACCTCTGTTCATATATGTGTATTATAAGATCAATGATGAAATTATAAAGACTGATAATAGATATTATCGATCAACGATCAGATAATTACATCGTTCGGTTTTGATAAATCGATAACCCTCTAATGGTGAAATTAGAACAGTTGGTATGGATGTAAGTTATTTGTGGTGCCACCTATCTGGTGCGATGACGGTTACGTAACGTGTGCTTAGATCACCCCATGTATATATGGATGTAAGTTATTTGTGGTGCCACCTATCTGGGGCGATGACGGTTACGTAACGTGTGCTTAGATCACCCCATGTATATCTATTTAAACATTTGTCAATCATAAGTTTGTACGGAGGCAGGGTCAAACCTAAGTCTGTCAACTTTTCATTTATACTGACATCAAAATTATTTGTGATTGTTTGCACAGCTTTTGTGTATTTACAATGTAGCCCTATGGACCTAGATATGATATGATTTTGAGGAGACTACAAGCAATAGTCATACGGCCTTCATTTATAATCCGTGCCAAAGGAATTCTGTCCGACTTTTTTCTCACTCCTTCTTGGATTGGGTGCAACACCAGTGTGTCAAAGACAAATAAAATTAGTGAATCGATTTATGTGACTTTAATTGGTGTCTTTATGAATGGGAAATATCAGGTATATTTATATAACATTGGAAATTGTTTAAAGCGAGGTAGACGGCCATACGAATAAGAATTAAAAAATCTTCAAGTGAAACATTGACCACCTGAGACCGAAAACTAACAACAATTTTAAATCATATAATGTGTTGATTACAGTTACAATGTTCTTTAAGTGGCATTTAGAAGTTGGATAGTTAATAACAAGTAGGAATTCCTTATGGATAACATAAGTTGTTATCCATAAGGAATTCCTACTTGTTATTAGTTACAATGTTGTTGCAATGTTTCTGTTATCGCTTTTTATCGCGTTATTTCTTATGTACAGGGAGTCAGTTGACGTCAGGTATAATTTATATTACCTAGAATAACTGATAATTAAGCAAATAGTGCACCTCAATTATATATATATATATACGGTTAGCTAAATGAGGAAAGTATGTAGATATACAAAATCTGATCTCAGCTTGTATCAATGTTTGTTCAAAATAATATTAAACTCTTGTATCTCCCAGGCTCGATACATGTATGTGTATTAACCTTGGCATGGTAGCTGCCTTTATCGCGTTATCTCGTCAAGGAACAATGTATATATGGTAATATACAGCGTCTTTGATTGGACAATGACAGGTGTATGCGCCAATGGAAATCAAGCCTATATATAAAATTGGGTCACACTACAATGGATGATGACAGGCAGCCAACGAAAAGCTTGGCAGTATTTGTAATTTGCATTTCCTCCCACCTGGCTTTAATCCGTTTCAGCTTTAAGTAAAATATACTTAAATTATGCAAATTAATTTTCTTCCCAAAGATTCATTGGGGCAAAATTTTCACCAATCCCCCGCTGACGTCGTTGTGGGAAAATTAACATCTGAAAAATCATAAGTTAATAAGCAAACAAAATTATGATGCCTAAAAAAAAGAACACTGGTGTAACTCGCATTGTGGCGGTTACACTGATTATTCTGTTACAAACCAACGACGAGTATTAGCTAGTATTTTAAGCGCAATCGGTCCTATACCAGGCGACGACGAGTTTTTTTGTGGCAAGTAAAAGCCTTGTGCGTTATTTTAAATGTCATTCGGCTCAATTTTGTTTAAGTTCTGTTGAAAATTTGTCAAAGTCTCGAGATCAGCAAGTTAGTAGTCATTTGATTTGTCCTACTTATTTCATGCAATTCTGTGTCAACTCGACCTTTATTCGGCCCACATAAACAAAGTTGACCCCACTACTGCCACTTCTCAAAATACTCGAGGGTCCCGAGGAGGGTAGTCACAAAAATTAGTAAAGTTAATTTTTCCCAACACAGACGTAGATTTAACTTGAGTTTTTATATATTTCACTAGTTTTAATTAAATTAAAAATGAAATACTTTCACCCTCTTGCATGTACGTATTGATTGTACTTGATTTAGCGAAAATATCATTTCAACTCGACGAAACTGTTACTGCTAACGTAGTTATATTCTTTCAACTCGGTTGAAATATTTATACTAAGTTATTATTTGTTATGGATGGATTAATTCGTTAATTAATTAATAATTTATTGAATTGTTGATTATTTTACTGATTTATTCGTTGATTGATATTTTAATATCCTGTTAATATGAGAACTTCACTAAAACAGCACTTACACATGTATACATGATAGGAGATATTTACAGTATTGCAAAAATCAGTTCTCCTGATTACTGAAACCTATATGACTATGCTTGGGAACACTATACATTAATCTTTGTGCTCTATGAGGGAGCCCCGTGAGGGAGCGGGTTGGCCAGTCCTGCAGAATACTCCCTCGGCTTACTCGTTCGTAAGAGGCGAGAAAAGAGGAGCTTTCTGTTGCCCTGGTGTTCTCAGAGCTAAAGGGAAACAGGAAGATGATCTGTTTGTACGTTTTATTTTTGTCTCCGTCGTCATATAAGTGAAATACCCTTGAGTACGACGTTAAACACCAATCAAACAAACAAACAAACTCTATGAGGGAGGAGACGTCAGTAGTCAGCCATGTGATGATTATACAACACACAATACTAAGAGTTTATGAATGACACCTTATATTTATGGAATGGCGACGTTTCGGTACAGACACTAGCGCTGTTATTGAACATTATATCACGATATCTACATAACGGTTTCTCGCTCAAACGTCGCTTAACTATAAAAAAAAAAAAAAAATTAAAAAGTTGTACTCCGTTATATGTGTAACGTTTACAAGTATATTCTCATTACAGTTTCACAAGCTTCTAAATGCCTCTTAGAGATGTTGTATAACACATAATCCTAGTTAATCGGCCAAGTCGGTTACCGGGAAACAGCAGACAATCCGCTGTCAAGGCTTGTTAGAGGATATTAGGAACAGCTGGGGGTAAGCCGTCACAGGAGCAGCTGGCTGTAATCATCCAAAGCTTTTGAAGTTCTATGCAGGGTTTTCTATGGTTGTATCACCATTTGTCCTTAAAGGCTTTCACGGGTTGCCACAAGCTGTAGCCAGTAGGTGTTTTCAAATCAATCAAGCCGGCTCTCAAATCCTTTACGGATTTTAACCTTCAATGCTCCAGTATTCACTCTGACCCCCTACTGTGCCAGGAGAGGTTCGGTAAGGGCAGGCTACAGGTTTCAGGTTTCTTTCAATAGAAATAATTATACCTCATGGTTGATTGATTTCTGACATTTTGAAAGGGAATCTACATCTAATTGATGCAGTGATGTTTAAACAGATACAACAAAACACGGGTTTATACCGAGCACTAGTTAAAACACCAAATCAATACATCATTTAACATCAAAATACGCGGAGTAAATTATATAAAGTGCATTTAACTTACATATTCAAAATAGTCAGTCGGGAAGAAAAACGAAAGAAGAAAAGATCAAAACAGCAACAGTTGACATCAACATACGCGGAGTAAATTATATAAAGTACGTTTAACTAATGTATTCAAAATAGTCAGTCAGAAAGAAAAAAAAGAAGAAAAAATCAAACAGCAGCATTATTATATCAGTGTACAAAAAGGAGGCACCAGAATTATTGATTCACTATATATCAGTGTGACCTGCAATACTGGTCCATTAGTTATTACACATTCTAAATGATAGATACAATCATAGGAACCCCATGTTACCCCTCACAGTGACACTGATGCATGGTCACATATTGTAAATATATTGAGAAAACGTTGTCCACAATTTTATTATTATCTTTCTATCAGAATTTTTGAATATACTCATGTTGTACATATCAGTTTGACCTGCAATACAGGTCCATTATTACATATTTCTAAATGATAGATACAATCATAGAAAGCCCATGTATCATCAGTGATTCTACCCCTCAAAATGTCACATATTGTGAATATATTGAGAAAAGCCGTCCATAATTTAAGTATCTTTCTATCTCGTTTTCCCCTTTATTCAGGTGCACTACTACTGACTGTATTATCATTCATTCTAGGCAGAACGTCACGTGATGTTAAAGATAACAAGTTGACTTGACTGACTGTACATGACAGGTAGCGCGGGAAAGTGTGAGAAAAGCCAACCGTGCATTTAACTCTTCCCGTCGTGGAATTTAAAAGACTGGAAAAGTTCGGATACCAAACATTAAGCACGTTGCAAGATGTTGACCAAGATTAAAATAGTATCTTTTATATTCACCGACTCATGCTAAGTCGTTCTCTTCGATAGTTCGAACATTAAAATCACCAAGTAGGAAAATGTTCAAACATGTGAAACAGTTATCTGGAATTGTAATTTCCAAGTAGTCAATTAAGTAACTTGTAGAGTATAAAGGTTACTTAGAATTTTCTGATAAAATGTTAATATCTCTACACTTTAACAACAAAATGTATTCACGAGACGAAATCTATACTCTGATAAATTGGAAAGACGACTTAATAAGACATACAGCTATACCTTCTGATTGACCGGTATGTGTGACGTGCATTGGGTTCAGAGGGTGCATCAGAGAAATTGTACTGCCCAATAACCATCGGAGCTTAGTCTGGAGATCAAACACCCCCTTATACGTCTAATCTATATAAATTGTAGTGCCTAATAAAGTCACGAATATTTACAGTACAAGGGTTTAATTGATCGATAAACCTGTTGGTATGGAGTATTGGATGTATACGCATATACGCCAGCAGTGTATAAACACCACCACTTAAACGGTTTGACTCCTTGCATTGCACTGCCACACAAATACATCCTTATTTCAGCTACGTCGTGTGGTCAACACGTCTTGATTGATTAGTGTTTTTTGCCACGTCTAACGGTATTTCAGCTAAGTTGTGGCGTGGACATAATTTGAAAAATAGTGGGAAAGTGGAATGGTTTATTTTTCTACATTTATCTGGACCGACTATTAATTTTAAAAACCGACTCCTATAAAAGTAAATTAAATTATAAGACACCGTGCTCCATAATTAATGTACGGAATGGCCTTATATCGGAGTTTGTATCTAAGGTATAGTGTGTATCAGTCCGCTCCACCCACCTGGTACTCAGGTACAGACTCGTCGTGAATACATGGTATCGTCATACAGATCTGATGATATCGATGTATCACATTACTAAACACCTGTATAGAATTCAGTCAGCTATGCACTTGGTCGAAGCTAAATTCTTTAACATAGCCACCCCAATGTTATAAGAATGTCACACATCATTGTATAACCTGGATACAAATGGTCCGCTCGTATCGGTTAGTTATATCATTAGTATATAAACTTCTGATGTTATCTTTGATTTGAGTTGGGATAAATAGACTATATATGTCCCAGATTAAGGATAAATCCTTGAACAGATATGAATTTATCATTGTAAAAGTAAAAAGTAAGTTTCCAAAGAGGACCGATTGATTGGTGTTGAACGCCATATTCACTTGTACGACGACAGAGCACCCTTACGGCAAATAGAGCAAGTAAAATATATCGCAACGACAAACGTCATCGCACATTAATTTCCGTCAGTATTTGGGTCGACGTATGCTCCAGCCCAGCAAATAAAAGGAGTGCAAAACAACATGGCCAAGGTGTATCTTAGAGTCAATGTATCTGCGTAGGAAGTATAATTGATTTTATTTTAAAATATCCCAACGAATGTCGCGTGTGATCCTTCCCATATGGGCGGTCAACTTATTCGTGGAATCGAACCCGTGACACACCACGTTGACCTGACCGCGTCATCAACGTTGGAGTGACGATGGATGCTTGTAATCTATAGAAGCCACTTTCAAGGTGAAAACAATCTAATTCATTTATTATTTCCTAATCGAACTGGTCATGTGATGAAGTTTACTTCCATCACTACATGACAAAACGGAATCCCAAAGATGTCCTGTTGACGTGCCAGCACCACAGCTACCTCAACGGCGGAGGGTTCGCTTTATACACAGTGTCCTAGTCCGACTCAGGAAGCAAAACAATCTCAATAAGGAGTGTACCAACACGTGACAGTTCCGTTAACAGAACATGTTTGATTCGGGCACTCCTGCCAACCCACCGAGCGATAGAAACCATCTTCGGACAATGCATTGGCAATAACACAATTCAAGAACGGATAATCACACCCAGCAATGAAATTCATTGATTGGTGTTTTACGCCGTGCTTAAATCTATTTCACTTCTCCGACGGCGATCTATTCCAGCAATAAATGACACTAGCGCAATGTTGGAAAGTTAATTTTGCTCCAGTTAAGACAGCATCGCTGCTCTTCAAACAAACTGCCCTTAGTCAGACGGCGATCCAATACAAAGAAAGAAAAAACAGGTTGGCTTGACGCTTCTTTTCCTTAGTGGAGAGCACACAACAGTCGGCAAATTACATGGCAGTTTTCGCATTTCACTCGCTCAGCTTGTTTGATTGGGGTTAATCGTACTTACGAGTATTTCCCTTATATGATGACGTGCCAGTCCAATGAGTGACGGAAACCACCACTGACAACAACAAAGACAAGACGGGGCAAATACAGGACAATAGCAAGATGCAATAGCGACATCACAAACATATCGGCTTACTGTTGCCCTTCAGCTCTGAGAGCACCAGGGTAAACATGCTGCTCCCTTCAACCACTCGCCAATCGCACTTGAAATGGTTAAAATCGCTTTAAAACTGCAATAGAACAAGAAAACAGCAATCAGAGACAAATTTGCGTTTTAATTTTATACAAAATCATAGAAACAACTACAATCAAACAAATAACAGTTACTATTCACAAGAGATACATTCTCGCCATACTGGACACCTATATAGGCCTGTGTTCAGATTAAAGCCGAACATCTTCTAACAGGTCCAGGAAACTTATAGAATATAAGTACATGCACCAGATATACAGTATAGAACCATCCAATATCTTAAAGTTTAAACACTGTCATGGGCAGCAACTAGAACACATATGATTTATTTACATGGGTTAGTGAAAAAGTATAATATATATATGTATAGCATATGTCATTCTATTAAATTTGTACATAAATTTTAAGTTTGGCCACTTTGCTTGTCTAGAAACTAGTGTCACCATTATAAATCCAAATCTACTCTTTTTGGAAATTAATTGCAATAAATATTTTTTTTAAGATTTTTAAAAATTATGCTTGCATATTGCCTCCTAAAAGATATTGTAACAAATTTCGCTTTGTATATTGTAGCAATATTAACAAAAACAAGAATAAAGTAAAGGAGAAAATACGTTTCTAATAATATAGAAAACAGTTAAAATCAAAAGGAATGCACAACAATATCTTATACAAAGAAAGCATTAATTTTTAGAGAAAAATTTGTTTAAAAATTAACAGAATAATCTTAATAGCTTTATTTAAATTTGTTTAAACAAGAAAATATTTTAAGGTTAATTGTATTATTCACGTTTTTGTTTGGTGGCAAATGTTGAAATCCGTAAATCTACTCGCTTAATTTCCTTTTACAAACATTCAAGCTGTCAAAATATTAATACCCTCTTGTCTATTTGGCAATGGTGATCTGAAAATACAGTCCCCCTTCTTAATTGTAGTTCAATCAGTTGTAGTCGAGCCAAACCGAAAATAATTTGAATAGAAGACAGCCTCGGGTAACAATAAATGAACCGTGGTTAAGTGTGTATAGAATCAGAAGTTACGATCGACTGGTCAAATATGAGCTATTTAATGATAATTGAGCGATGAATGAAGACTTGAGCTTAAGCACATACATATCAGATATAGATAGATGACCATCAATGGGGGCTAAGGGCCGTTTCAATTGTTAGCGTACCCGCTAGACAAACTGCATGGTTAGCTGTTGGTCGTAGCCTTGGGGATGCTCCAAAAAGGTTGATATAATGGGGCCAAGGCTGTGCAGTGTCACTTACTCAAGCGTTACAGGTGGCGAGTCTTCTAAAGACCCGTTCAAACTTTAAATAACAGATAGTCTGAACTAGCATTACTTACAAAATAAATGTCTATAGGTTAAGGCTTGTTTAAGTTCAGATGTAGATATAAACAGCCTCAAATTGAAAGTAGGTCAAATTGTGGGCGTGTCAGTGCTCTAGCTGTGATATAGGTGTAAATGATGCAGACATCTACCTATTAAGCATGCACATGTGGAACGAATGATTAACTCTGATAAAATTAAACTTTATGGAAAAACATTTACATAACTTTTTGAGCAACAAGGCATGGAAAATTAGCAAATTAGCGTCTGGAGAGTAAATAAATGTTTTTAGACAAACTATACGCTGAAAGCAAAATGGTATGAAGTACGAATTGGACAACGTTCTGAGTAGCAAAAGCAACTTTGGTCTGAACTAAAAATGAGCTCATAAAAATTCACAATTGCTTCAACATTGAATTGAAAACTGTACTACAAATACATATTCTCCTGCACTGATAGAAAACGGAAATGTGAACAGTCAACAACTTATACAAATCATCACCAGACAAAACCAGTTTCCTTTCAACTTTAAAATATGTCAAATTACAAAAGCACAAAGCAAGGCACATATATCCACCGGGTGATTCATAACCTATGCTATTTTTTTTATATTTCTTTCACACGTGATTCGGTTCTAATAGTTTTGTTGTTTGTGGTTGAGAAAAGATGATCAAATAAATTATAAATCGCTAATAAAACTTAACTTTTTTGGGGGGAGGGGGTTCTTATAGTAAAATGGATCAGATATAAAATTGTAACTAAACATTGTTTTAGTATTGACTAACATTTATAAAAGGCCATATTTCGTGATAATTTCCACTTCCTGGTTCTCGAAGTGAACATAACATATATGAACTTTGCAACCACTTTTGCCAAGTTTTATCGAGTTTCTCTGTCTGAACTGAACAAAATGAGTTCTCGGCTGATTATAGGGTTGTATTAGCAGTAGCTATATATGGCACATGATCGGTTGCGTAGTCTACAGCTCAGGTGGGCCCTTCCAAGTCGACCAGATGAAAAATCACGCCACGTGCCTGCGTCAGAAAACTAAATATATACCCCCAAATGTACCTCCTCACCTTTGGTGTAGAGTCAAGGTGGGCGTGTATGAACATGAAGTGATCAGCTTTCTATAAGCTTATATCTGAACTCAATTGTGTACATCTTTCGAACAATAACACAATATTTGAAGATTCCAAAAGTTCAGTTTTACGAAGTTATTTCTCCATATCATGCGGATATACACAAACCTATACAACTGCAATGGTAGGCCTACCGGTCAATAAATAGCGGATATACTTCAAAAGGAACTCCATTTACCGGACATTTTTTTCGCCACTGACACACTCGCTGCCACACGGAATACAAAGTTACAGAATAAGTTAGGATGTGATAGATGACATTTTGTATACTTGAATTGCTCAGTCACGAACCTGAAACATCCCACACTTGCAGTCTACGTCATATATACATGTTTCCACTCACTATGCATGGCTGAATCACATAGCCCACGTGGAGTACTGAGAATTGTTTGGGCCAAGCTCGTCTTCATAGCGGGTAGTGAGGTAGTTTGCTGTTGCGGTCATTTGTCTTAACATACCCAGAAGACTTGACAAGTGATACCTGAATGCTGCAGCCGTGGGTCGGGATTCCGGCTCTTCACCGTTGGCCGATACCCCGGGGTCGGGGGCCCCATCGGTCGAGCTCTCCACGGTGCCTCCACTTAATAGTTCATGTTTGATGGCGTGTAGCATTGTGTAAAAGCTGTACAGATTAGCATGTTTAGTTCCAACGGCTGGTAAAATAGCCAACTCGTTATTATTTTCAACCGAGACTTTACCTCCAGCACTGTCCATTGTTACAGAAACATCCATATCCCTCAAGCGACTAGGAATCATGACGGTTTGATCCATGACGTTCACAGCCCGGACAAAGCTGTTAAGTGCCCTGATGATCGACTGTTGTCCTCCCTCTCGATCATCTCGAAGTCGTAACGACATATTATCCGCTCCGTAATCACTGCCCATGTTACAAAAAAGATAAATTTAAAGCACTTTCTTCACGATATCATAGTCTGTACATTTTCAACCCTTCACAGTTTCGGTACCTTTCGCATATATTAAGTGCTCCACGGTCTGTTATAAATTTCCTTCTCGGGCCAGTCGCATTTTTGAGTAGGGAAGTCAGGATAGACTTTGTAGAGATAGTTCACCTAAAACATAAACCCGACACAACCAGTAGCTAACATTCAATCGATTTTCAATATTTATTTTGATACTTAGTGTATTCCGACCGATCAACTGTTGCACAAAATTAATTGTTCAGCAAGCTTTAATTTTATTAGTACATGTATATATCTTTCACCCCCTTTGAAGCATAATGAGACACCTCGCCGGTTATAAACACACTATGCAGCATGTGCTGAATTGATTGGTTGAGGGCCAGTCATTCGGGTGGCGTGTCATCGTCAAGGCTCCGCGTGTTGTGAAAAACATGGATACCAGAGACTCCACAGAGGCAAAACTCCGACATTTTAGATATCTCTTCTGTTTGATTGCTATGGGAAAGGTTCGAATTGGCGAAACTTTAAATTAGCCATTAATTTAACACTGCAAACGACCATAATTAATGTAATAACTATTCTATTTTTTTGAAAGTACGAATCTAGTAATAACATAGAACTGATCCAAGTTGTACCTGTTCCGGGTGAACGAAGTCAGGCGCGCTCTCATAAGAATTCAAAGCGGGTTTTAGTGACGTTTTTTGTGATGGTTGCGAAATTTGGGACTCGTTTATTGATATTGTGTAGTGCATCACCGCCACACCTTCGGTTTATAAGTCAGTATGTTTAATACACTGGTATAGCTAATACTTGTAAACAGTGTACATAAGTCTTTGTGCATGACATGATTCAACAAAACTTTTCGGCAAATGTTAAACACGAGAAAGTCATTCGTCTTGTAATATTCTCTTAACTTTGCAGCTATAACAGCTTAAGTTTTCCCCGACCATATTTTATTGTTCTTTTTTTTTTTCTTCTTCTTTATTTTTATTTTGTGAATTTTTTTCATCTGAATTGTGTCTGGTGCGCAGGCCTATGTTCTAGTAAAAAGAACTATACATCCTGATTTTAGTACCTGGATTATGGAATTCTTTGAGAAAGTTATCTAACTTAACGCGCGAGTCAATTTACACTATTTGTTTTATGGTTTTATTTTACACCTCCGTAGCAATCGGCATCGATACGGAAAGTACTATGATCTCAGGTGCTAGAATATAAATTAAAAAAATAAAAATAAAAAAATGGCATTACATATATCCTGTTTACAGGTAACAGCATTCTTTTTTTTAATTATAAATATATGTGAAATAATCTACGTATGTTTAATTTTTGAAAATAATTCTTCTGATTTCGTTTAAACGTGCCGATATATAAAATAAATGATTTATTTCACACATGTTAAACAAAATCAACAAAAAGGAAATCAATATTATGAAAAGTACTTAAAATATGAATGTTTATTGTTGTTTTGTAAAATATAAATGAGGCATTGGAATACTTTCACATGTTTTGATATGTTTTCATATTTGTAATATTAGACAGATTTGAGATTTAAAATATCATGACTGGAGTTTGGAAATTACATAGGCATTATATAGATTATGGAGGTAGGCCTAGCTACTGAGTGTAATAGTGAGATCAAATTTGATTATGTACATTTAAATAAAATTTTGCTTTAAATATTTCATTTACTGTATATTCAACAAATGCAAGCCAAGTGACCGTGATATGAACGACGTTCAGCAGTGACTATTTTACTTGGTCTTTAGGTTGTATGACATAAGACTATATCTAAGCAGACATTTGACACTAATGGCATGGCCAATATTTATACACGAAAGCGGTTTAAGCATTCAGGTATTAAATAAAAGGTAACAAAGCTAGAAGGTCAGTCAACAACGGGGAATTAAGTCCACGCCGGATTGATTGCACAACCAACAGAGAGTCACCACCCCAGTGCCATGTCCGAATATTTCCAACGTATTTATATTTTTACTGCAGAGAATGAAAAGTTGCTTGGCCCCTTGCACCGGGATTCGAACTCGCGGTCTCTGGCTACAGAAGGGTATTAAGGTGCACTACTGCCTGTATTAATAATTTGGAACTAGGTAAATTATCACGTGACGTTGGAGATAACATGTTGACTGACTGCCTGCATATGAAAAGTAACGCCAAAAAAAAGTATGAGAAAAGTCAATCGCGCACCTAACACTGGCAGGACCAGTGCTCTATATACAGAGGGGCAAGGTATAGAACTAAGGTACCGGACTCTCTACCGGATGATTGCTTGCTTGTTTGATTTGGGGTTAACTCATTCTCAAGGGTATTTCACTTATATGACCTATTCATTGTCCGCTGCACAGTTCCTTGCCAAATAATGGCGGCAAAACTTGGGAGGAAACCTCGCAAAAATATATACTCTACATATATATATTTATTTTTTCTATAGAAAGGAAATATGGTTTACTCCACATATAAGGCAGATTTGATAAGATAATACCGTCAGCCGCATGCAGCAGTTCAGGAATAACATTGATATTATAGGCAATACGTCTACCGTATGTCTGTCTTTGCAGGTAAATGGTGGGGTCAATTGAGATAAGCTATACCTGCAATTAATGGACGTGTAAATAACTCATCCAGGGTATCAGGTAGGGGTTAAAATGGCGTCTTTGTCACAGATGTAAACAAACCTACTTTTGTCATAGACATATACAGACGCAGCACATAGAAGTAAATCGGTCAAAAGTTCATGGGTCAATTATAGTTACGAAAATATTTTGATGAAAACATTGGAATAGTGATACTTTAGGAACAGTACCGGAATTGTGTTCACGGACTGGTCAGCAACACATGCTGCATGTAGACTAAGCATAAAATGACGGTGGCTAAATAGGTCACGCTTTTGTTTTTTGTTTTTCTTTCACAAAAAATACATTGTGGCAAAAAAAGGTTTTCAACCAGAAGAAAAGAGTATTTCATAAATGTAACGAATTTGCATGGTGTTCGGTTTAAAAACAGTGTAAAATTATCATAAAAATAATATTTATTTAAAAAAACTCCACTTGACCCTCATATAGTTTGGTCAAGGCATTAACGAAAAATTTCCAACATAAGTTTCATGAGAAGAAATGTGTTTCTGTAATTAGCTCAAAATAACCTAAATTTGAGCGACGTGGCATATCTCTTTAAAACCGTAAGGTCCTTTCGGGGTTTCCTAAAAAAAACAGGGGGGAAAACGAGGATTAAAAAGAAAAGAGGACGAGAAGAATGTACAAAGAAAGAAATCATCAAAAATGATCAATCTAGAAGGCTGAATACAATGAATAATGCACTAGTAAGGTCTGGAGATGTGTTTTGCTGTATGCGACTGAAAAACAACATATATCATTCTTTACCCCCCAAAAAGTTTTGCACAGCAATATTTAAAACTCATCATTGTAGCGTAGACGGCGTGACTGACGGACTGCAATGGACTCGTAACACTGTTTAAAAAATTTATTTAAAAAAAAACAACTCTAAAACGTCATGGACACATATGGGCAAATCCAAAACTTGTGATGAAGTTCATATAAACATGATTTTCGCATTAAGGTGCACTACTGGCTTTATTATCATGTCTTCTAGGCTAAATATCACGTGACGTTAAAGATAACACGTTGACTGACTGCTTGCATGTGACAAGTCACGCGAGAACGTATGAGAAAAGACAATTGTGCACCTAACTCGATTTTCGTTTGTAAGTCTCGCTAGTTTCGTAACTTAGACCAAACACTTTCTCATCATAAAAAATGTCAGTTGCCTATCTGGACACAGATTTTGTTTTAAATGGATAATAAAATATCGCTCTCATCAACGTCCTCCCTCAGAATCTTTTTTCAAAACTCTTTAGATTGTCGCTCTACCTTTCCTCGTTCTCAGAGCTCCCGGGGCATTGGCGGCGCCTGGGCTATGGCCCCTTTGTGGTTTTGATGTTTTTTAAATGACTACCACAAAAATATAGTTTTAGTTTTTAGACTTAACAGTTTTGCCAAAATATAAGTCCGTACAGAGCTATTTTGTCTAATATTCCGTTACAATGCATGCTCTCTTCTTAAGAGTTGTATTGAACAGTCATATCAAAACAATGTTTCGAAAAACTTCAAACTCATCAAACCCGCACCGATATACTAACTATAAGTCTTTGGTCGTAAGTATTTCAATCAATGTTATCACTTAGTAATGTAGACTCCTTGTGCATCCCTGCTTCATTAATTAGAGTGGCTGTTGTGACCTTAGAGATTTTTTGACTACACAATTCTTGTGTATGACTTGTGGCTCTTGTTTTTTTTTTTGGTTTCTTTGTTTTTGTTTTTTTTATCTTTAAAAACTGAACCAATTAAGATCGATCATAATCGGTCAATGGAAATGACGGATCAAATTTCAGTGACAAAATTAGCTGTGATTACCACTACGAGCTTTCTTTGTTTCGGATCTTCCGGGGATTTATTTTATCCGGAGCTGTGATCGTTGAATCTAATACTGGTAGTAGTTTAGCATTTAGGTGACATTAATTATTATGCAAATCCATCAAAACGGTCGAAAAACAACATCCGTCGAAAAAAGAGATTTAGGAATACAGGTCCTGTCCTTCCCGACCCATCGCTGTTCGCGTTACCTATATATCCGATCGCTGACTTTATTCAAATCCTCTCCGCTCCTAGAGGATTGCCAAAAAAAAGTTTTACTTTTAAACATCCAGTTAAACAGTGTATTTAAACCTTTCTTAATGTAAATCTTCATACTGATTTTGACTGGTTCCCAACAGTAGTACTGAGTGAGCCGTTTCGGTATTATTTCCCACTACATAGCAAGGAAGGGCTGTGCGTTTAGTGGTTACAACCAAGTATTCAGTCACGATGGGGTCATATGTAAAGGGCTATCAACTGGCTCCTTTACGGTAGACCTACATGATAAGTAAGGGTTTGTGCGTTATATGCAAAGAGGTGTAATAAAGCTCTAGTGGCGAAGAATGATTTGTGCGCAAAATTATGTGTTGTAGAAATAAAATAGATTCCTTTTATGTCAAATTAAGCGTTTAGATAGGGATGCAAAATGGTGGAATAGTATCTCTAACGTCAAAGCATCTACGTGGTCAAAAGGTCCGATTTTATATAACAAAAATGACAGCATTCCGCCTGAGGCGCTCTGATTTTCAAGCAATTGGGGGAATAAGGAATTCTACTATATTATAAATAATCCACATTCTCACGAACCAACTTACATAAACTTACATAAACCTGCTTATATACGTCTTCTGGCATGCCATATTAAAATCTGACCAAATAATATATAAACAAAATAAAAATTAAGTGTTGAATATCAATTGAGGTTAAAAAAACAAGATGTCAGGGAGAAACGATTGATGGATGGATGGCTTGATTGATTGATTGATTGATTGGTTTTTTACGCGGTGCTTAAGGGTATTTCACTTATATGCCAGCGGTGTTTTCTAACAATACTTGACTCTAGCATATATACCCTAAACTATAATGTGCTGTAATCTTCCTCCTGCACAAAATAAAGACAGAATTGTTAATTTACTATACTCTCCAAACAAACTACAATTAGTGAGAGGGGGGATGGAGTGGACAGTTTATGGCCATTTGGTTGAATGGCTTCTTTCCCCAAGAAAGATTGGGTCCAGAAATGTTTTCTGTGATTACGAGAAACTATATATACATTTGTTAGAGTAAACACCGTAATAGTCCATTTCGTGAAGAAATCCGTCATTGGGAACACCTGAAGTTAAATCCGTGCCAAAAGGTAAAATGAAATCCCATATATATGCTGCTTTATAATTGTTTTTTTTTTTTTTCAATTTTATTTTTTAATTTTGAGTAAAATATGCTGTGTTTAAACTGAGTGCAACAAGGAATACCCAAGAAATAACGAGACGCCTTCAGTTTACATGGTATTTCTATTAAACATGTATATGCTTTTACTTCAGTTTACATGGTATTTCTATTAAACATTTATATGCTATTACTTCAGTTTACAGCTGTATTTCTATTAAACATTTATATGCTTTTACTTCAGTTTATATGGTATTTCTATCAAACATTTATATGCTATTACTTCAGTTTACATGGTATTTCTATTAAACATTTATATGCTATTACTTCAGTTTGCATGGTATTTCTATTAAACATTTATATGCTATTACTTCAGTTTACATGGTATTTCTATTAAACATTTATATGCTATTACTTCAGTTTACATGGTATTTCTATTAAACATTTATATGCTATTACTTCAGTTTACATGGTATTTCTATTAAACATTTATATGCTATTACTTCAGTTTACATGGTATTTCTATTAAACATTTATATGCTATTACTTCAGTTTACATGGTATTTCTATTAAACATTTATATGCTATT